>PVKV010018687.1:0-44150 GCA_004027835.1 Alouatta palliata
TATTTCTACACAAACCTTTCTTTTAAGGCTGCCTTTAGTGTACATATAACTCGCTCCACCAGTACTGACTGAGCATCTACTGAAATGAAGTGGGACTATCCCTGCTATTTTTGTTCGTATTTCTACACAAACCTTTCTTTTAAGGCTGCCTTTAGTGTACATATAACTCGCTCCACCAGTACTGACTGAGCATCTACTGGGTGCTGGCTCTGTCCTAGCACCCCAGATATAGCAATGAACAAACAGGCATGACTGTCATTATTGTGGCATTTCTAGTCTAGCAGAAACAGCAGGGATTTATTCATTTTCAAGAATTAATTTGCTGATTATAATTGTACAAAGTGCTGTGAGGAGCTTGTGGTTTGGAAATACATGGTGCTCTTAAAAGTACAGAACAGGGCAAGGTTTGGCAGAGGAAGAGGAAGGATGGTCTAAAGATAATTTGCCCGGTCTGAACCTTCCCTGGATGGCCCTGATTACTGTATCCCTGTGTTGAATCCAGGATTTTTGCTTGCAGAGTAATATTGGCTGTGTCTGTGACTGTGTTTCTACAAATAACAATTGGAAAATACAGGAATATCGGGACAGTGGAAATGGAGACAAGGAAAGCTCAGAAGTTTCTTGTTTTCATGCAGTAACCTAAAAAAACAAAACAAATAACATTCCTGTAACAAAACAGACTCATCGTGACTATGTTTACATCAGTATTTTAAAGACATCTTTGTTTTCAACCAGATTAAGGCTTTATACTATTTTGGAATTTCATCGAGACTCAAGGTCAGAAATACTCAATTCTTCAAAATGAGCAAAAAGTAAAAAGTAATAATTTTTGTGTAAGGGCACAGCTACACAGCTTTAATTACTTTTAAATCACAGAAGTCAATTGGGACACCAAGTAACTGGTGAATTGCATTAGAATATACTCCCTTTAACTGGAAACCTAGTGTTAACACATTCAGGTACTAATTTATCTTTGTGTTTCTAGAGCCTTTGCTGGTAATTCAAGGCATTATAATTAAATCTTTAGAAATTTTGAAAGCATTGATTTTGCACAGCATTTTTGGATGAAAATGTTATTGCATGTTCAGTGTTGAAAACTTAGAATATTCACAATTTACCAACATGAAAATAAGAATAACCTATATTCAGTTTTTTCTCTGCTGTTATATACTGTTTTGTTTATTTTTACCATGAAAATCTTTGCCAAAATCCTATTAGCATGTAGTTTGTATTGGGAAGTGGTTTTAGGGAACAAGCGTGAGGGACTAGGAAGAGTGAGACTGGGAAGAAGGAAGTGCCAACCAAGTGTCTGCAATCATGTCACTTAATGGTGAGGACATGTTCTGGGAAACATGTATTGGGTGATTTCATCATTGTTCAAATGTCATACAGTGTACTTAAAGCTAAACGATATAGCCCTCTACATACCTAGGCCATAGGGTATAGCCTATTCCTCCTAGGCCACAAATCTAGATAGCATATTCCTGTACTGAATTCTGGAAGCCACTGTAACACAGTAATAGGTATTCACATATCTAAACATTGAAAAAGTATAGTAAAAAATGGTATAATAGATTGAAAATGGTATCCTGAAACCATGTCCCAAATAGTTAAAGAAAGAAATGACAGAAGTTCTTGAGGCAGGATAGCAGCTGAGACACAACCGGCTGAAACACCAAAACTCACTCCCTTCTGAGATAAAAGAACTGGCCGAAATTTGTCAGAATAAAGATGGCTGACTGGAGTTTGTGAAGAACCACCTTGCTGATGTTACAGCCTGAATTTCCACTGTATGTTTCATTCTGATTCCACCCTGAATTTGTACATTTAATCCATAAGGTAGCATGAAGAGAGAACTGTGCATGCCCAGAGGCTTTCTAGACCTTCCCCTTACTTCCACCAATGATCTGCTAATCTCAAAATCCACCCCCTAAACCTTTTTAAATAAAATTACTGCCTTAAAGCAGGACTGGGAAACAGATTTGAGCTTGACTACTGTCTCCTTGGGAGTCAACTTTCAACATAAAGCTTTTGTTTTCTCAAAAACCTGGTGTCATCATTCTTATGCATCAGGCAGAGTCCCTTTTGCTCAATAACAGATAATACACCTATACAGGGCATTTAGCATGAGCGGGGTTTGCAGGACTGGAAGTTGCTCTGAGTAAGTGGTGAGTGAATGTAAAGGTCTAAGACATAACTGTACTCTATTGTAGGCCTGATAAACACTACACTTAGGCTACACTAAATTTATTAAAAAATATTTCTTCAATGATAGCTTACTGTAACTTTTTTACTTTATAAACTTTTAAATTTTTTAAGCTTTTGACTCTTAGAATAATGCTTAGTGAGAAATACATTGGACAGCTGTACAAAACATTTTCCTTATATCCTTATTCTACAAGATTTTAAAAAATGTAATATTATTATTACATTTAAAACTTTTTGTTAAAAACTAAAGCACAAGCACACACATTAGCTTAGGCCTATACAGGGTCAGGATTATCAATATTCCCATCTTCTACCTTCACACCTTGTCCCACTAGAAGGTCTTCAGGGGCAATAACACACATGGAGCTGTCATCTCCTGTGACAACAAGGCCTTCTTCTGGAATAGCTCCTGAAGGACCAGCCTGAAAATGTTTGGCAGTGCCAACCAAAATTAAGGCTGTTGAGGCAGAAATAATTTGATAAAGATTTCTTGGAAGCCAAATGTGAAGATTGGCCCAGGAAGACACACCAGCAAAATTGGAAGTGTTCTGAAGTCTGTCACAAGCTGGAAGGCTTTTATAACAAAGTTTAGGAGAAAGGAGGAGGATTCACACTGGAGTTACCCCTTTTCACTGAAGAGCACAATTTCGAGGGCGGTACAATCATTGGCTGCAGATTACAACATACAGGCTAAAACATCTGTGTGCAAGACAATCAGTAAAACTTCATGATTGAGAAATAATTCAGCAAAACTTCATGATTCAGAAACAAATTAGCAAAACTTTGTGATTCAGAAACAGTGCTCTTTTCAATGTCAGTAGGTTATGTATTAATCAGCACATCAACAATTTGAGGAACTCAGATAAGATAATTTACTCAGGGACAGGATGTTGTCTTGAACCAGAAAACCTCTTCAAGGTGGGTTGATTTGGAGGCCTGCCAAATGCGATCTGTAGGTTATCGAAAGTTAACTTTTTTTTTAATTAGTAGAAGGAGTACACTCTAAAGTAACGTTACAAATACAGTATAGTAAATGCACAAACCAGTAACAGTCGTTTATTAAGTATTATTTACTGTACCTGATTGTATGTGCTATATTTTATGCTACTGTCAGCACGGTAGGTTTGTTTACACCCACATCAGCATCACCAAAAACATGTAAATAATGCATTGTGCTGTGATGTTACCATGGCTATTACGTCATTGTGTGATAGGAATTTTCAGTTCCATTGTAATCTTATAGAAACATCATGGTATATGTAGTCAGTCCATTGTTGACTGAAACACTATTTGGTACATGACTTATTATTGACCTGCTGTAGACAGCTGGGGCTGGATCCTGCTGGAGACAGTCTCAGAAGCTGGGAAGAATGTTCCTCAGAATTACCTACCTGAGGCTCAGAAGAGGAGAGCAATTATATTCCTTGGATCCTATACCCCCATGCTTAGGGGCTTCTCTATGGACTATTAATTCCCTCAAATTCAGGCTCCTTCATGCATCCAACAGACCGCGTGGGTTTCGGCAAGTGTCCCACATAACAGCATCAGAGAAACCCTGGGGCAGACAATGAGAGATACCTCTCTTCCTTAAATCCACTCCATTACAGAAACTTCACTATGGCAGCTGGCTGCAACATTTTCAAAAGACTTAATAGAGAAAAGTTAGTTGAACAAGCAGGTTGTTGCTGCTATCACTGTTCTGAGCCTACACTGGGTACTTACCATCTCCCATTTCTACCACCTATTCTGGTTTCTCCCACCCTCAGCTGGCACTTCAGCAGGCCTAGGTTTCTTATCAGATATAGTGATCCAGATCTTCATTCCCCAGGGATCCGAGTCTTCTTTGCCCTTGTGGGCCCATAATTTTTTTTTTTAAGCTCAAATTTCATTTAAGCTTCAGATTAACTCTATGAGACAGGTGCTGATATCACAATGCTTGTTGTAACAGTGTTTTAAATGTCATTTTAATGTTCACTAAGGAAACACTACGAGATGTCCTAGTGGTTTTCCTGGGTTTCAGATATACCGTTTCTGGTTCCTATTGTATAGTGGCAACTCCAGCGCTTCTTGGTATTTAGAGTCAATTATCTGCACCCCCATGGTGATTTTTTTTCTTTACCTGCTATCACAAAGTCCATGTGGTTGTCAAAACTCCAGGTTCAGTGGGACTCCTGCTGGGTCTCTTGAAGGAAGTATCTAGTAGAGGATAATGTTGAGGGGACAGGAAGCATGAATTCTGCAAATGAGCCATGGACAGTGATGGTGAGAGACCAATCCTATTTGCATCCTGTTTTTGCTGACTAGAGTATTCCAGCTATGAACAACATAGCCTGCTATATTGAGCTCTGATTCCATGTATATAACTTCATCCAGGAGGACAGCGTGTGCCTCGACCACACACAGTCTTCTCCTAGAACTGGCACCTTCGTTGAGCCTTTAGGAGGCCATATCATTGTCTGTTAGCCTGTGGACATGTGTCCGTTATTGTATCTCCTTCACTGCAAATTATTGCTTTGAATCTTATGCCAGTGAATCAAGAATCTGCAAGCTCTTGGATAGCTGTTTTATATTGACCATAGTTCTAGAAAACCCCTGGTAGGGGTGAGGGGCATACTATACCTGCATGCATTTTGTTTCCACAGCAATGGCTGGTCACAGAGGTGGGTCATAAGGGTGTGAGATTAGGCTGAAGATGTGTAGAATATACTCTGTGTGTTGTAACTTTTGTGTTTTTTTTGAGTTTATTTGTGAGTTTTTTCTTTTATTGTTTTAGGTAGCCTGAGCTTTACTTATTAGTTCTACTCATTTTTGGTTTTAAAATTCACTAATTTCTGGCTTTATGCTGATTGTTTTCTTCTGCTTTCTCATGGGATTGTTTCGTTTGCCTTTTCTAATTTATTGAATGTAATGCTTAGATTTTCTTTTTAAAATTATCAATGTAAGTATTTGAGGCCATATATTTTCTTCACAGGCTATGTAGCATGTTGAACTTTTCTTGGTAATAATTTTCAACCTTTATTTCTTATTGTCCATTTAAAAAGAAAAATAAAATTTAAATTTAATATGTCATTAATAAAATATTGTACAGTAAGGGATAACATTTTGTTGAGTAGAGTTGAGCTTTGGTTAACCACAAATGATTTTAATGTGTAATATTTTTCACCTCCCAAGAACCAATTTTCACCTCTTGGGAGGTAATATACTCCATTGAGAATGCATCATTTAATAAATACTTAATAAGCACTTTCAAATTTCATTTAAGTCTCAGATTAACCTTATGAAATAGGCACAATCCTTGTTGTAACACAATGTTTTTAATGTCTTTAAATAAATACATTCTGTGATTTTGGGTTTCTCCTTTGACCTAAAAGTTGTTTGACAGAGAGCTTTTTTTCCCCAATGTTTATTTTGAAATAATATCAAATTTTCAAATAAGTTGCAAGAACAAAGAGCCACCCATACTCCTGAGTCAGCTTCACCAATTGTTCACATTTTACCATTCTGTCTCTCTCTTCAGCATCACCCCCCATCACCACTCGCCACTGTCCACAATTTCTTTTCTGAACAAACTGAAAGTCAGTTGCAGTCAAGATGCCTTGTGTCCCCTAATATTCAGTATGCAGTTTCTAAAAGAACCACCATACAACCCACGTAATCACAGTATAACCATCTAAAAGAGAAAATTAACATTGATATAATTCTGCCATTTAATCCAGAGACCCTGCTTACATTTTGCTAATTGTCCCAATAATACCCTTATAGCAAATGGAGCCAAGACCTAATCTGGAATTACATGTTGCGTTTAATTGTCATGTCTGTTTAGTTTTTTCAGTCTAGAATAGTCTTAATATTTCCTTGTCTTTTGTGACTTCGACATTCTTAAGGTATACTTATTATTATTTTGGTTTGATTGAATGTCCCTTAATTTCAGAGTTCAATATTTCTTCATGATTAAATTCTATTTACAAATTTTGGGTAGGAATATTATACAAGTACTCTGTTCTGCGCAGTGTATCAGATCAGGGTCGTACAATGTCAGTTTCTCTCATTTTTAGTGATGTTAAATTAAATCATTGGTTAAAGCGGTGTCTGTCAGTTTTCTCTTCTGTGAAGTAATTATACTTTCCCCTTTGTAATTAAGTTCTTTGGGTGGAGAAATGCTGAGTTTCTGTAAATATGTTTCTCAGCAAACTGTCTCCTATTACTTTTAGTACCCATTGTTGATTCTTGCCTGATTCAATTACTACTATGATGGCTGCAATTTTTAAATTGTTTAATATTTATTAAAATAAATATTATATATTCCTACATACTTCTATCAGTTTGGATGCATAGATTGTTATTTAATGGATTGGAACACTTTATTATCACTATTTTGATGCTGAAATTGATACCGTTTTGGTTAGTAAGAGCCTTCAAGCTGTTCTTGTGTATTTTTGTGACAGCAACCGATTATTTGTAGAAAATCACTTTTATTATTTGGGCAATGGATCCAGAAGGCCGATCAGACACTGGTTCAATACCTTCTGCAAGACTTGTTGGTGTTTGCAGAAACTATGAGAGGACGTAATGTCTGGTTGTCTGTATTTTTGTTGCGTGAACATACTGTATCTCTTAATTCATTGAATTAAAAAATAATCATTACCCAGTGGTATACGGCATAACAGAAAGGTAGAATTTGAAATAATGAATTAGTTTCTTATCAATCTCTGAAGGTGACCAATGACTATATTTTAGTATCACTATAAACTTATGGTTTAAAACTGTTTGGTATATTTCAATTCATGGCAATTATTGTCTTTAGCGAAGCTGATCTTTAGCTAGTGGAAGTCTCTCCAAGTTCTTGAATCTTTTGATGTAGCCCTAATAATCTTTGATAGTTGCTTCTTCTCTGGCATGACAAAATATTCCAGATTTATTTCATATATTTCTTGTTCCAGCTCTGTTGTTGCAGAATTTTAGAGACCGGAGAGACCATTGAGGTTGCAGAAGGAGTTTATTTTAGTTGTACTCCAGCCCAGCTCAGATTTGGATTCAAAATGCCTGAGCCCCTAACAAAGACAGGGCTTGACTTTTTGTATATGAAGTACACAGTGGCACTAAAACAAGTTTGCAGGTGTTGGGCAATTTATTAAGCAATGACAGGCACCTAACTTAGGCTTACATATGACTGTTGCTATTCAACCCAGCTGTTCCCTCTCTGTAGAGCTCAAGGATTCTAGCACAGGCCTTATCTATTGCCTTCTGCTACAGCACCCAGGAGGCGGGAGTCCAGCCTGCTTGGATATTTCTCATGACCTTCGCTGTGTTACAGAAACTTAGAGTTATCAGCTATGGAGAACAAGAATATAAGAATTTATAAACTCATAAAACTTTCAAAGCAGGATACAGTTTCACGGGAGGGGGAAGGACTTAGGGAAGTTTGCTTATAAAAGAAAAATTTAATTTCTGCTTTTCTTTCCTGTATTATTTATATATTATGTTGTTTTATTAATTTTTTTCCCTCTTCACTGTAATCAGCCCTTTCTCTGAGAACTGTCTCTCAAAAAATTATCCCACTCCCAAGAAAAAATTTATAATGTTTTAATTAAGCTATCATTAAATTAGTATCTAATAACTAAAATTAAAGTAATTAAATACTAAGAAATAAGATTTTCTCAGGTTGGGTTGTGCTTCAGAAGATCACAAACAGTTGTAAGATTTGTTTCATCCCCTGTAAACCAATTTTCTCCCTTTTGGGGGCAATGTCACCGCTATTAAGAATCATGCTCTAAGAAGCCCTAGTAGAAATGGTATTTTAAGACCACAGTCTGAGCACTAGGAATACCTCTGTGCTATAGGGCTTTTACTCAATCCTTTACTTGTTAATTACATTTGCTTCTTCAATCTTCCACATTGAGAATCCCATAATTATTCATTAACTTTATTCTTCATGATGCCACAACAAACTCCTAATAGCAATGCTAATACTTCTACCACCAACATGATTACTCCAAACAAAAACTTTCTCTGCATATGCCCTCCCTACCCTCCCTGTCTCTCGTCTCCCCTTTAAAATGATTGCACCATCTATGTTGTCTGAACTTGCCGCTATCAATACTAAACTCTCTCCTTCTCTTTTAATAGTAATTCAGTTTTAGTTTTACATGAACTTAATCTTTACCACTTAATCCTTGACACTATGCCTTATGGTAATCTTTCAGGTTGTGTGAAGCTTGCTGTTTAGTAGAGTCTAGTAGAAAGGCTCATGGGAACAGTAATTCCTTGTTTTTTTGTTTTTTTTTTTTTTCCCCAGATTGATATCAATTTATCTATGCCCTTAACATTTGAATGTTAGTTGGGGCTGAATAACATCTTTGACTAACAGTTTCTTTCTCAGAATGTCTTAGCTATGTTACCTCATTTTCTTTTCTTCTTTTTTTTTTTGAGATGGAATTTTGCTCTTGTCATTCAGGCTGGAGTGCAGTGGCCCCAATCTTGGCTCACTGCAACCTTCTGCCTCCTGAGTTCAAGCAATTCTCCTGCCTCAGCCTCCTGAGTAGCTGAGATTACAGGTGCTCATCACCATGCCTGGCTAATTTTTTGTATTTTTAGTAGAGACAGGGTTTCACTATGTTGGGCAGGCTGATCTCGATCTCCTGACCTCAGGTGATCCTCCTGCCTCAGCCTCCCAAAGTGCTGGGATTACAGGCATGAGCCACCACACCCAGCCTGTTACTTCATTTTCCTGTGTAAAAGGAGATACATAAGAATGCCAGAAGATGATAATTAGTGAGATGACAATTTTGTTTTCTTTCCTCGATAAGTCACTTGTTCTTCTTTTTTTTAAATGCCTAAAGCATATTTCACTTTTTCTTTAAACTCCAGAAATTTTGCTAGCATATGTCTTGGTGTTAGTAATTATGAAGCTCAATATGTAGTTTGAGGGTCTTGCTCTGTCACCCAGGCTGGGGTGCAGTGGCATGAACACAGCTCACTTCAACCTCCATCTCCTGGGCAAGTGATCCTCCTGCCTTAGCCTCTTAAGCAGCTGGGACCACAGGGGTGAGCCATCATGCTTGGCTAATTAAAAAAACATTGTTTTTGTAGAGATGGGGTTTCCCCATGTTGTCCAGGATGGTCTCAAACTCCTGGGCTCAAGCATTCCTCCCAACTCAGCCTTCCAAAGTGCTGGGCTTACAGCTGTGAGCCACTGTGACCACCTGGGAAAATTTTTAAATTAAAATTTTTAATTTTAAGTTTTATTAAATTATAGTTTTTAGTAAATGTTCTCAAATCTTACTTAGGTTTTCTGTTTTCAGGGACTCCTATTATCATTATTGGATCATCTTTGCTTATGTTCAGTATTTACCACTTTCTCTTAAATCATTTTTAACTCTACATTGCTTTTATATTTTTGTCTTAATTCTCTTTTAATTTGAAAATAATCCTTCTTTTCATCTTAACACATTACAGACTATGACTATTTGCTTTTTCTGCTCATTCAAGTTTATTCATTAATAAAACGGTTTTTTAAAAAGTTTTGAACTGTCACTTATTGGGTTTTTTTGGATTTTGATGTTCTTTCGTATCTTGTACTATTAATATATAATAGCTCATTTTGAAGTAGTTTGGTCTGATATGTGGGCACATTTTTCTGGTATTGCTTTCATTATTGGTAGTGTTTTTCTGCTGCTTAGTCTTTTTTTTTTTTTTTCTTATATCAAGGTGTAGAATTTGGCCTCAATAATTGTCTTTCCAAATTTTTATGAGAAACGAGTTTTTCTCATTTTGAAAAGGGGGCATGGGTCAGGATAGTATTTCTAACTTCACACAGTTTTCCCTATTGTTGTTTTTAGGTGTACTCAGACACGATGGTGTCTTGCTTTGTGAGAGTTCCCGGCCTTTTTCCATAAGCCCCTTCTCTACCTTTGTCTTAATGAACACTATCCTGCTCAATTTGATGGACCCCCAGAAATTTCATCTCAATGTGGGGGTTCTGTCCTGGAAGAGGGCCCCAGCTGATCACTTCTGAAAGTTCATAGACCGCTTCATTCAATTCAAAGCTTACCAAATAAGTATTTCTCTCACTTGTTTTAGATTTGGAAGCTTGGCTAGTTTCTCCCTTTGCTCTCAAATTGGCTCTCCATGCTTTGCAGTGAATACTGGTTGGCTGTTTGGAGGCTCTCCCATTCTCAGGTTCCTCATTTGCTTTGTGATTATTCTTTGCTTTCTCCCACACAGATCCGATACCATGCAGGTCTCTGGTGGATGTTGGCGACTTGTCCTCACACTTTTCCATTTCAGGGTCAGGAACATCTTATTATCTACTTTTGCTCTAGTGTCAGTGGTTTTTGTTTATTTGTTTGCTTGTTTTTTGGTTTGGCTATTTAGTTGCCTTTTCTTTTTCTTTTTGATGCTGGCGTTTGGGAGTTTAAAAAACTATGTCACTGCTGTTGCCATTATTTTTCAGAATTCATACATATGTGTTTTTAACATTTACCATCCATCATGCAGGCTGTGGTAACATTGCTTCATGTTGGAAAATGAGAAAATACAAATGTGAATCACAGTTTTTTTTTTTTTTTTTTTGGAGCATGAAAACAATATTAATCTAACCACCTTGTTTTAGAGATAAGAAAACCAAAGGTCATTTTGGTTCCTTTGTTTAATTATAAATTTATATTCAAATATATCTGATAATAAGGGTAAATGCATTAGGAATTTAATATAGCAGGGTACTTGAAATATTTTAGTACCTCCATATATTTTTATTGTGCGTATTCAAATCAAATAGACATTTCTCCATGCTCCTTGAATCACAACGTTTGTATTAAAAACATAAAGTTATGTTTTTGTTGACCGTAATTCAACATATTCCACTAAGCATACAATTAAACAATTTTTCATTATTATTTAGTTTCCTTCAAGCTGAGCTTGGAAATAAAGACCTTTCAAAGACAAGAGGAGATACACTTTTTTTTTTTTTTTTTAAAAAAAAGCAATAATTAGTTTAAAAGCCAGTTAATTCTTGTTTTGGGGAGTGCATTTCTTTAACTGGAGGTTTATCACTTAAAAGTTCTTCCAAGTATGGCCTGCCATATTTGTTCATTTTAACAAAATTAAGATAATTAGAATAATGTCAGAGTTTTATCTTGTTTGGTTTGGAGAAAAAAAGTACTTTTTAAAACATAAAGGCCAGCTTACTATTTTCTTTTTATTCTTTTTGAAGAAATGTCTCTTGCTAGCTGAATTTAGAAAATAAAATAATTGATCATTTCAGCAATAATTCACCTGAGCCAAGATTTCAGACTGGACATAGAAATAATTTTCATGATTTATTTGTACTTTTATTTTTTATTGATGCTTACTTCCCAGGTAGGTCATTTCTATAGTCTTGCTTCTTGTTTTTTTTTTGTTGTTGTTGTTGTCGTTTTTTGTTTTTTTGAGTCAGAGTCTTGCTCTGTTGCCAGGCGCCAGGCTGGAGTGCAGTGGCGTGATCTCGGCTCACTGCAACCTCCACCTCCCAGGTTCAAGCAATTCTCCTGCCTCAGCCTCCCGAGTAGCTGGGGCTACAGGCACGTGCCACCACGCCCAGCTAATTTTTGTATTTTTTAGTAGAGACGGGATTTCACCATGTTGGCCAGGATGGTCTCGATCTCTTGACCTCGTGATCTGCCTGCCTCGGCCTCCCAAAGTGCTAGGATTACAGGCATAGTCTTGCTTCTTTACTACTAAACCAACACGAGAGAATCTGTGCTGAGGACATATTTATTAACTGGCTCTGAAAGAGTCCACATTTTCCGAGGACCAAAATCTTCAAGAAGAATTATGAAAA
Source organism: Alouatta palliata (assembly GCA_004027835.1). NCBI lineage: Eukaryota > Metazoa > Chordata > Mammalia > Primates > Atelidae > Alouatta > Alouatta palliata. Next base: position 12,026 of record PVKV010018687.1, read on the forward strand.
CTGTTGAATGAGCACCCAAAGAACACCATAGTAAATACACAGTCAAAAGGAATAGAAGAAGAGAGAAAAAAGGAAAAATACAGAGAGTTGAAATTGTGGGGGTCATTCTACAGCAGATTACAATTGGGTAAAACTAGAGTGCCACTGATGTGCCTCCATATTTCTCTTCCACAAGAGAGAAACACACACATACACACACACACACACACACACACACACACATACCCTGGAGTGACCTTTCAGTTTCAAAGCCACATTTAGTTGCAGCTTTTATTTATATTTCTGCTGGAAAATGTGGGTTGGGAAAAAGGAAAGAAAACTATTGGTTATACCAGAGATGGTTTACTGCAATTGGAATTTAGGGACATTACTTAGAATCATATTTTGGTATAATCACTATGGTTGTCATTGATCAGGTCTTTTTAACTCAGAGACGTACATGGTTTTCAATTTGCATTTTGCGTTGCACCCTGAGTTGTAATCATTATATTGAAACCATCTGCAAATAATGATTCTGAGGCCTTAAAAAGTCTAATGTCTGTGTAGTGATAATGAATAGATAAATTTTATCATTTCTATTGAACTGTGTCGTGGATATCAAACTTGTAAAAAGCAAGCTTAAACTTTGAGATCACAAATATGTATCAGTAAGTGTACTTTGACTGCAGGTAACACTAAAGCTCAGGTAAGCAACAGAGAAGATTTAATGGTGCATGTAACTGGAAATCCTGAGTTAGAGTAGACTTAAGATTGGTTTGATTTACCAATTCAAAAATGGCATGAAGGGCCCATTTTTCTTCCGTTTTCCTTGTCTGCTTTCTTGGCTTCATTTTTAATCAAAGGTGGAGTGCTGAAAAGGAAGTAGAAACATACAAAATGTTACAATATGACTGCCCTTACTCCCAAGATCACATGCCTCCTCATCCAAATCCAGGCAGAGAGGGAGAGAGCTGGCTTCTCAGATATCTCTCAGAAATGTCCATCAGTTATTTCTGTTATGTTTGAGAAATCATGATTTTCCTAACTTTATTATTTTGTCTATTATTATTAGTTGGCATTCTACCTCAAAAGTTTTTCTTTTCCATCCCTCCTTCCTTTATTTTCTTTCTTCCTTTTTTATTTCAGTATGGATTTATAGATTATTATTTTATCCAATGTATTGTAATTTGCTATGATCATTGTTTGTTTTAATGCTCAGACTCTCCCAGTTTTGGTCATATTTTGAGCACTTCTTACTTTCTGAAACAACGAGATGTTCTCAGTTCATCTTGTAGTTTTTCTATCCTAGTCTTAGGCTCAATCATTTCTCCACAGTCCTATTCCTTTGAGTGGAGAATAGTGTTTAGAAATCAAGATCTAGATGGCCAGATGTGTTTATTGCTACTGGGATGGTATTAAATCTAGGCTTTCTATCAGAAGGTGGAGGGTGGCAGGAGGGAGAGGGCCAGAAAAAAATAACTAATGGGTACTAAGCTTAATACCTGAGTGATGAAATAATGTGTATCACTAACCCCCATGACACAAATTTACCTATATAACAAACTGCACATGTACCCATGAGCTTAAATAAAAATTTAAAAAATTCCAGGACCTCTTAGAAACTTAGATAAGAAACACACGCACACACACACATACACACATACACTTAGACTCACACAATTTCACAAAAGATTGATGGTATCTTAACAACGGGTTTTAGGGTCAATTTGCTATTTAATTATAGTTGAAAATGAAAGGCAGATTATTAATCTTATGATTATAGTTTGGCAAAATGCATGTAAAATGAACCATGAAATACCTTTAACCAAGAATAGAATTTGACCCCCTAGAATGATATGTCTGTACTTAAAAACTCAACAGATGACTTCTTTGTGACCTATGGTCACTAAAGAAAAAAGGATTAGACCTGGGCCATCAATGTTAACCAATAAAAAACAAAGCTTTGCCTAATCTATATATCTATTTTGATATGTGATTGTGAAATAGATTTGAAGTTATCATGTCCATTTTACAGATAGGAAATGAGAGAAGACCCTTAGGGTGTTACAGTCTTACTAGGATATGCTTACTGATCATTAGTTCAGTTTGTGTTTCAGTCTCTGCTGCTTTGTGAACAATGCAATTTTCCAGGACAACCCCATCATTTTAAGCAGTGAATACTTTTTACACTGTTTCTTATGGTAACTGCAAATGTCTTGTCAAGGAGACTAGTTCACTGAGGCTTTCAGAGGCAAGTTAGTATACAAAGTTGTAAAAAAATTTCGAATCCTGAAATTTAGGAGACTACGTGCATCCTCCTGTTATGTACCTCAACAGTGTTTGAAAAAGCTTAGGGTCTCCCGCATGGAGTTAGGAATGTTTCTTTGTTTTCTTTCCAGGAACAGTTTCTGGTTACTCATTGGCCTAATTCATAATTGTGTGTTCCAATTTTAAGTTATTGGTGGTGTTTGATATCAAACACAGGACATGCTCTGTGGTATTGAAATTTGTTAGGAAGTTAGACACGTGGTTCTGTGGAAGTAAGAGATGGCATGTATGAGTGATACAGCTAATCAGACACACAGTCTTCCTTTCTGAGAGAATTTAAAGTATTTTAAATCCACATATACTCCTTTTTCAATAAAGAATCAGTTCAGGATAAAGTTACAGAAGAATCTCTTCACTGCCTGTGGAGTAGGTTTGGGCAGCCTACCAGGGGCAATGTTGACTTCCTGTGTAAAAGGGAAAATATTTTTCAAAGTTTTGTATTTAGGTCTTAAGACTTACCCAGTTGAAACCTTTTAATTAAAAGCAGGAAGTGAATAATGTGCAAAAGGGTGGTAGAAAGATTGAGGAGATACAAGAAAGAGTGGGTATTTATAGCTTTCTTTATAAAAGAAAATGTATAGGCCGGGCACGGTGGCTTACGCCTGTAATCCTAGCACTTTGGGAGGCTGAGGTGGGTGGATCACCTGAGGTCAGCAGTTCAAGACCAGCCTGGCCATCATGGTGAAACCCCATCATGTATAAACTACTTGAACATTCTTAAAACACTTCAATCTACTTAACTCTCAACATTGTATTTCAGTGAGATTAACCTAGAAATATCAAAAAAAGAGGAAAAAAATACATGAATTATGGTTGCCTTGTGTGTTAATTGATATTATTTAGGGTGACTCTGTTTAGTAAGCGTACATTACATTTCTAACAGGTACTATTCACAAGACATTCAAATTTTTTTATTTTAATTTTCGTGGGTATATAGGTGTATGTGTTTGTGGGGTACATGAGATATTTTGATACGGGCATGCACTGTATAATAATCACATCATGTAAAATGGATTATCCATCCCTTTTTATCCTTTGTGTTACAAACTAATTATACTTTAGTTATTTCAAAATGTACTAATTATACTTTAGTTATTTCAAAAGAATTATTCTTGACTAGTCACCCTGTTGTGCTATCAAATACTGTGTTATTTATTCTGTTTTTTTAATATCCATGAACCATTCTCACTTATATCCTCCATGCCCCCAATACCCTTCCCAGTCTCTGAAAACCACGCTTCTGCTCCCTATCTTCATGTGTTCACTTGTTTTGATTTTTAGATCCCACAAATAAGTGAGACCATGTGATATTTGTTTTTCTATGCCTGGTTTATTTCACTTAAAATAGTGACCCCCAGTTTAGTGATCATGTTGTTGCAAATGACAGGATCTCATTCTTCTTAATGGCTGGATGGTACTCTATTGTGTGTAAGTACCACACTTTCTTTATCCATTCTTCTGTTGATGGACACATAGGTTACTTCCATATCTTAGCTATTATAAACAGTGCTGAAATAAACATAGGAGTGCAGCTATCTCTTTGATATACTTATTTTTCTCTCCTTTAAGATATACCCAGCTTTCCTTTGAACTGGATCATATGGCAGCTCTATTTTTAATTTTTGAGAACCTTCAAACTTTTCTCCATAGTAGTTGTACTAACTTATATTCTCATAAGACAGTATAGGAAGGTTCCCTTTTTTTCACATCCTTCTCAGTGTTTGTTATTTCCTATCTTTTGGATAGAAGACATTTTTACTGAGCTGAGATGATATCTCACTGTAGTTTTGATTTGCATTTCTATAATCAATGATATTGAGCACCTTTTCATATCCCTGTTCACCATCTGTTGATTAGCATATATTGAACCATCCTTGCATCCCAGGGATAAATCTCACTTGGCCATAATGAATGATCTTTTTAACATATGAATTTTGTTTGCTAGTATTTTGTTGATACAGGCTAGTATCTCAATATTCATCAGAGATATTCATCTGTACTTGTTTTTCTTTCATGTGTCTTTTTTTCTAGTTTTGATGTTAGAGTAATATTGGCCTTGCAGAATAAGTTTGGATGTATTCTCTACTCCTGTATTTTTGAGAATAGTTTGAGTAGGGTTGGTATTAGTTCTTTAAATGTTTGGTAGAATTCAGCAGTGAAGCTACTGGATCCTGAGATATTCTCTATGGGGAAACTTTTTAATTATGGTTTTGATCTTGTTGCTTGTTATTGGTCTGTTCAGATTTTGGATTTCTTCCTGGTTCAGTTTTGGTGCATTTTATGTGTCTAGAAATTTTTCCATTTCTTCTAGATTTTCCAACTCGTTGATATATAGTTTTAATATTAACCACAAATGATCCTTTGCATTTCTGCAGTATCAGTTATAATGTCTCCTTTTTCATCTCTGACTTTATTTATTTGGATCTTCTCTTTTTCTTAGTCTCGCTAAAGGTTTGTCAATTTTAATTTTTCAGAAAACCAACTTTTTGCTTCATTGATCTTTGTATTTTTTCTTTCATTTCAATTTTTATTTCTGCTCTGATCTTTATTATTTCTTTTCATCTAAATTTAGATTTGGTTTGCACTTGTTTTTGTGGTTTTTTTTTTTTTAAAGATGCATCGTTAGGTTGTTAATTTGAAGGTTGTCTTCTTTTTTTTATGTAGTCATTTATAGCGATAAACTTCCCTCAGAGTACTCCTTTTGCTGTATACTATAGGTTTTGTTTTGTTGTGTTTCCATTATCATTTGTTTCAGTAAATTTTGAGTTTCCTTCTTAATTTTCTCATGGATCCCCAGGTCATTCAGAAGCATATTGTTAAATTTCCATGTATTTGTATAGTTTTCAAAATTCCTCATTATTGATATCTAGTTTTATTTCACTGTAGTCAGAGAATATGCTTGATTTCAGTTTTTTTTGAATGTTTTGAGACTTTTTTTTTTTTTTTTGACCTAACACTTGGTCTTTCCTAGAGAATGACCCATGTGCTGAGGAAATGAATATGTATTCTACAGCTACTGAATGAATTCTATACATATCTATTAGGTCCATTTTTTCTATAGTGCAGATGAAGTTCAATGTTTCTGTGTTAATATTCTGTCTTTAAAATCTCTTCATTGCTGCAAGTGAGGTGTTGAATTCTCCAGCTATTATTGTATTGGTATTTCTATCTCTCCTTAGCTCTAATAGTATTTGCCTTATATATCTGGGTGTTCCAGTGTTAGGTGCATATATATTTAAAATTTTCATATGCTCTTGATGAAATAACCCCTCTGTCATTTTATAATGGCCTTTTTTTTGGGGGGGGTCTCTTATAGACTTGAAATCTGTTTTATCTGATAAAAGTATAGCTACTCCTGCCCTTATTTGGTTTTCATTGGCATGGAGTATCTTTTTCCATTCCTTCGTTTTCAGTATATGTGTGTCTTTATAGGTGAAATGTGTTTTTCATAGGCAACAGATGGTTGGGTCTTCTTCTTTTTTCTTTCTTGCTTCTTTCTTTCTGCTGCTGCTTCTTTTATCCAGTCAGCCACTCTGTATTTTTTGATTGGAGTGTTTAGTCTATTTACATTCAGTGTCATTATTGGTAAGACTGACTCCTGCCATTTTGTTACTCATTTTCTGGTTGTTTTGTGGTCTTCTCTTCCTTTATTCTTTCCTTCTTGTCTTCCTTTTAGTGAAGGTGCTTTTCTCTGACGATATGATTTAGTTTTCTGATTTTTATTATTTTCTGTATTTGTTATATGGTTTTTGATTTGAGGTTACCAAGATGCTTGCAAATGCTATCTTAAAACCCATTATTTTAAGTTGATAACAACTTAACACTGTTTGTATAAACAAACAAGCAAAAAGAAAACTAATATAGACTCTATGCCTTAACTTCATCCCCCTACTTTTAAACTTTTTATTGTTTGTATTTATATCTTATTGTACTGTCCACATCTTGAAGTTACTGTAGTTATTACTTTTGGTTTATTATTTAGTCTTTCTACTTAAGAGAAGTTTACATACTACAGTTACAGTGTTATAATTTTCTATGTTTTCCTGTGTACTTACTATTACCAGTGAGTTGTGTACCTTCAGATGATTCCATATTGCTCATTCATGTTCTTTTCTTCTGGATTGAAGTATTCCCTTTAGCATTTCCTGTAAGACTGGGTTGGTGTTGATGAAATCCCTCTGCTTTTGTTTGTCTGGGAAAGTCTTTATTTCTCTGTCATGTTTGAAGGATACTTTTTGCTAGATATACTATTGTAGAATATTTATTCTTTCATTGCTTTAATATGTCATGTCACACTCTCCTGGCCTGTAATGTTTCCACTGAAAAGTCTGTTGCCAGATGTATTGGAGCTCCATTGTATATTATTTGTTTCTTTTCTCTAGTTGCTTTTAGGATCCCTTTTATTTTTTTGAGATTGAGTTTCACTCTTTCACCCAAGCCAGAGTGCAATGGCGTTATCTTGGCTCACTGCAACCTCTGCCTTCCAGTTTCAAGTGATTCTCCTTCCTCAGCCTCCCAAGTAGCTGCAATTACAGGCATCCACCACTATGCCCAGCTAATTTTTGTACTTTTAGTAGAGACAGGGTTTAACCATGTTGGCAGGCTGGTCTTAAACTCCTGACCTCGTGATCCACCTGCTTCAGCCTCCCAGAGTGCTGGGATTACAGGCATGAGTCACTTCCCCCGGCCCCTTTCTTTATCCCTAACCTTTTGGAGTTTGATTATTAAATGCCTTGAGATAGTCTTTTTGGCATTAAATCTACTTGGTGTTCTGTACCCTTCTTGTACTTGGATATTGACATCTTTCTCTAGGTTTGGGAATTTCTGTGTTATCCAGTGGAATAAATTTTCTACCCCTATCTCTACTGTTTAAGGCCAATAACTCTTAGGTTTGCTTTTTTTGAAGGTATTTTCTAGATACACAGTTGGATTTCATTGTTTCTTAGTCTCTTTTCTTTTGTCTTCTCTGACTGTGTATTTTCAACTAGCCTGTCCTCAAGCTCACTAATTCTTTCTTCTGCTGGATTACTTCTATTAAAGGACTGTCATGCATTCTTCAGTATGCCAACTGCATTTTTCAGCTCCAAAATTTCTTCTTGATTCTTTTGAATTATTTCAATCTGCTTATTAAATTTATCTGATAGAATTCTGAATTTATTCCCTGAGTTATCTTGAATATCTTTGAGTTTCCCCAAAACAGCTACTTAGAATTTTTGTTTCTGAAAGGTCATATATCTTTGTTCAAAATTGGTCCCTGGTGCCTTAGTTCATTTGGTGAGGTCAAGTTTTCCTGGATGGTGTTGATGCTTGTAGATGTTTTTTGGTGTCTGGGCATTTAAGAGTTGTTTATTGTCGTTTTCTCAGTCTGGGTCTGTTTGTACCCGCCCTTCTTTGAAGTCTTTCCAGATAGTCAAAATAACTTTGGTGTTATTATCTAAGCTATATTTGCTCTAGAGGGCACCCCAAGTCCTATAATGCTGTGGTTCTTGTAGACTCATAGACATATTACCTTAGTGGTCTTGGTAAGATCCAGAAGAATTCTGTGGATTACTAGGCAGTTTTCATCTCTTACTTTCTCCCAAATGAATGGAGTCTCTCTCTATTCTGAGCCACCTGGAGCTGGGGGTGGAGTGACACAAACACCCTTCTGACCATTACCACTAGGACTGTGCTGGGGCAGACATGAGGCCAGCACAGCACTAAGTCTCGCCCAAGGCCTGCTATAATCACTACCTGGCTATTGCCTATGTTCCCTCAAGACCCTAGGGCTCTACAATCAGCAGGTGGCAAAGCCAGCCAGGTCTGAGTCCGTCCCTTCAGGGTGGTGAGTTCCTCCAGGCCCCAGGCCTGTCCAGAGTTGCCATTTAAGAGCCAGGGACTAGAGTCAAAAACCTTAGAAGTCTACCTGGTGTTCTCTTGTACTTTAGATGAGCTGGCACATAAACATTAAGACACAGTTGTTGCCACTATTCCCTCCCCTTTTCAAAGACAGAGGAGTCTTACTCTGTGGCCACCACCACCGCAGGCCCACAGGTAGTACTGTCAGACTACCACTGATGTTCCCTTAAGGCCCAAGGGCTCTTTAGTAAGCCTGTGGTGAATGCAGCCTGGCCTGGGACTTACCCTTCAGGGCAGTGGGCTCGTCTCTGGCCTAAGGCATATCCAGAAATAGCATCTAAGAGCCAAGTCCTGGAATTGGGGGCACCAAGGACCCACTTGGTGCTCTACTCCACTGTGCCTAAGCTGATACCTAAGGTGCAAGAGAAAGTTCCCTTTGCTTTTCTGTCTGATTTTCTCAAGTTGAAAGAGTCTTGCCTCGTAGCAACCATAGCTGGAAATGTGCTGAGTCTCACCCAGCGTCCTTGACATAGTACCTGTGTATTGGTGCTCGTTATTCAGGGCCCAAGGGTTCTTTAGTTAGCAGTTAATTAATCTTGCCAGGACTGGGTTCTTCCCTTCAAGTCAGCAGGTTCCCTTCTGGCCCAGAGTGTGTCCAGAAGTGTCATCCAGGAGCTATGCCCTGGAAAGGGTGCCTCACAACTTTCACCAGCGTCTGACACTGCTTTGGCTAAGCTGGTATCCAAGATGCAAGACAAAGTCCTCCCCACTCTTTCCTCTCATCTCCTCAAGCAGAGGGCAGGGGTCTCTTTTGGAGCCATGAGTTGTGTAGCCTGGTTTTAGTGGAGGGTTGATGCCAACACTCCCTTAGCCTTCCCCGCTGGTGTCTCAGTAAGTTTTGCACCCCCTGGTCCACTGTCTCTGGGCCCAGTTCAGCACTAGGATTCACCTAGAAGTTGCAGTCCTTTTGGCCAGTCGCCTTGCAAGTTTATTTAGAGCCCCAGACCACTTTAGCCTGCAGCGGCAAGGCTTGCAGGAACTCGAGTTGGGACAGCTGGGATTGGTGATTCCCCTCTGGCTAAGGCTGGCTTAAATGCTCCCTCTGTGGGCGGTCACCAGCTGAGTTTGATCTGGTTTTGTTTTCTTTTATAATAGGGCAACACTTAGTTCAATGCCTTATAAATACTGTGATCTTTCTCTTCCCCAGCCTTCCAAAACACTCTCTGTACCACAGAGAGCTGTTGTTGGTGATTCAAGACTGTTTTTCCTATCTCTTCAGTGCCTCTTTCAGCAATTTAAAATCAAAAACCTGAATTTTGTTTCTTTTTTAAAAAGTATTATTTGTGTTAAAATATATTTTATTTATTTATTGAGACAGGGTCTCGCTCTGTCACCCAGGCTGGAGTGCAATGGCATGATCTCTGTTCACTGAAATCTCTGCCTCCCAGGCCCAAGTGATCCTCCTGCCTCAACCTTCTGAGTAGCTGGGAATACAGGCATATGTCACCGTGCCCAGCTAAGTTTTGTATTTTTTGTAGAGATTAGGTTTTATCATGTTGCCTAGGCTGGTTTCAAACTTGTGGATTCAAATGATCTGCCTGCCTCAGCCTCCCAAAGTGCTGGGATTACAGGCATGAGCCACAGTGCCTGGCCTGATTTTTGATTCTTATGAAGGTGATTTTTTTGGTGTAATCAGAAAAAAAAGAAACTGTGGTGTGTATATGTGTGTGTGTGTGTTTATGTATATACGTGAGTATATATATATGTATGTATGTGTATGTGTGTGTGTGTGTATGTATATATATACATGATGGAATGCTAAGCCATAAAAAGGAATAAATTATTGGCATTTGCAGCAAACTGGATGGGAGACTATTATTCTAAGTGAAATAACTCAGGAATGGAAAACTAAATATCATATGTTCTCACTCTTAAGTGCGAACCAAGCTATGAGGATATAAAGGAATAAGAATAATACAATGGACTTTTGGGGGCTCAATGGGAATGGTGGAAAAGGGGTGAGGGATAAAAGACTACAAGTTGAGTTTAATATATACTGCTCAGGTGATGAGTGCACCAAAATCTCTTACAAATCACTGCCAAAGAACTTAATCATGTAACCAAATATCACCTGTTCCCCAAAAACCTAAGAAACTAGAAAATTAAAAAAAAAAGATTTAAAAATGTCAGGTGGATCACCTGAGGTCAGGAGTTCAAGACCAGCCTGGCCAACATGGTGAAACCCCATCTCTACTAAAAATACAAAAATTAGCTGAGCATAGTGGTGGGTGCCTGTAATCTCAACTACTCACGAGGCTGAGGCAGGAGAATTGCTTGAACCTGGGAGGTGGAGCGTGCAGTAAGCCAAGATCTTGCCTTTGCACTCTAGCCTGGGAGGCAAGATTGAGAATCTGTCTCGAAGAACAAATAAAAATAAAAATTAAAAATTAAATAACCATGAATGAGTAAGATATGCAGAATTAAGTTTTTGCCTTAGTTCTAAGTGTTTTTTTGACATACGATGCTACTATTTCATTGTCAAGCTAGAGATATAAAGAAATGGAGTTAATACGTTTCTCTTGATTTCTAATTTTCATTTTTACAGAAAGGCCAGAAAATCTTTGAATAAAATCTGAGACCCAATGAAAGTGTAGAGATTGTTTACAATATGTAAAAGGAAAATATTACCACATACAAAGAGAATGCCTTATCAAATAATTTCATTTTCTCTGTAAATACCTTGATGGATGTATATTAAAGAATTAATTCTGCTTGCTTTTTTTTTTTTTTTTTTTTTTTTTTGAGATAGAGTCTTGCTCTGTCACCCAGGCTGGAGTACAGTGGTATGATCTCGACTCACTGCAACTTCTGCCTCCTGGGTTCAAGGGATTCTCCTGCCTCAGCTTCCCGAGTAGCTGGGCTTACAGGTATACCGCCATGCCCTGCTAATTTTTGTATTTTTAGTAGAGACGGGGAATGGGGGGGGCAGTTCACCCATGTTGGCCATGCTGGTCTCAAACTCCCAACTTCAGGTGATCTGCCCACCTTGACCTGCCAAAGTGTGCTTACTGATTTTGTGTTCAACACCCGTTGGGCCTTCTTAGTGAGATAGGATTCCAGCTTTGCTTACTAGATAAAACACAGCTGCTCTTCTTATCACAAGGCAAAGTGTATTTATATTCCAAGTCCTGTGGTTTGATGACACAACCAGTTCAGCACTATTCTGATGCTGCCAACCAGTTGCTTGACATGATTGTCATACTTTACAATATAAAACTGGAACTGGAACTTTAAGAAGTCCTGAATTGATTGATTTCCTTAAAAATCCCTTGTAGCACCTTTTAAAATAAACAATTTTCTGAATCTCATTGAATCAGAACCTCCTGTTAGTAGAACCCAGGAAGCCTCTGCTCTTGTCAGCTGCTTCCCTTTCAGAAATGATACCACCTAAACCATCTGCAAACCCCTTAGTAAATAGATAGGGGTGGGGGAATTCTAGCTTAACTTTTTATTAATATTTAATTAGATTTAAAATATGTAATCAGAGGATTCTGAAAAGAGAAAACTGCCTCAAAATAAAGGCAATTAACTTTTAAAGGTTTTCTGTTTGCCAGCCTGTTTTCATTTGGCACAGAAGATCTTGAAATGTTAGGATGCTCTGTGGAGTCATTTATGACTAATTAGAACTGCTGCTGTCCTCAACTGCATATTCTCTTAAACTGCCAGCCACTCACTGTGAGACAGAATATGAACTTACCCTTCTGTTTGTAATATTTAATGGATTTTTTTGTACTAAATAGTACAAAAAATTAGTTCATTAGTTCATTAGTTTTTTGTACTAAACAGTACAAAAAAATCCATTAATTTAGATGAATAAATTCTAAACAGTGTTCATCTTTCTACGCTGGCATCTCTGACATCAAGATCTTTTTTTTGTTTAATTTTCTTTGAATGAGAATTTGGTAAAATGAAGTACAGGATGAAGATAAAGATTGACAGTGCCTTTTTACGGAATAAATAAGGCCTTCTTGCATAGCAAAATAGTATTCAACTTTAAAAATTAAAGATTTTATAATGTGGGCAAATTATTAACTGTGAGTTGATTTTTTTTTTCCCTTTGAGTAATCAAGTCAGAAGACTGACTTCATGTAGTTTCACCTTTCTGAACTCTATAAATGGAATCATTCTGTGTGCTTCTGTGAGTTACTTCTACTGCTGAGCAATGTTTTTGAGAGTCTTCTCTATTCAGGCTCTTCGTATATTGTTTATTCATTTTCTTTGATGTGGACATTTCACAGTATATATATGCAAGCTTATGTGTTCTATTGATATTTAGGTTATTTTCAATTATCTGTTGTTACAAACAATATTGCTGTGGACATCCTTTTAAAAACACTGTATTGATACATAATTTACACACCGTAAAGCTCATTCATTTACAGCATTCATAAAGTTCAATGGTTTTTAGTGTATTTACAAAGGCATACAACTATCATCCAAATCTAATTTTATAACATTTCATCATCGTTACCTAGCCATCACTCCTCCTTCTTAACCTTATGTCCCCCATCCCTGGAAACCACTAATCTACTTTCCATCTGTATAGATTTTCCTATTCTGGATAGTAAACATTAATGGGTTCATATAACACATGGTCTTTTGAGTTTGGCTTCTTTCACTTAGCATAATGTTTTCAAGGTCCATCCTTGTTGTGTGTGTCAGTAATTCCTTTTTATTGACAAATCGTATTTCATTGTATGGCTACACCACATTCTGTTCATTCTTTCATCAGTTGATGGATATTTGGGTTGTTTCCACATACTGGATGTTATGAATAAGTTTCATATAAAGATAACCAGTAGTGAAATTGCTTGGTCTTGTAGTAACCCTATGTACAATATTTTATACACAGAGTTGGAAGTTTTTTCCAAAGCGTCTTTACCATTTTACATTCTTATTAGCAATGTACAGGAGTTTAAATTTCCCTACATCCTAGCCAGAGCTGGTATCTCATTATTATTTTGATTTGCATTTCCTTAATGACTAATGATGTTAACATCTTTATTTGTCATTCATATATCTTCTTCAGAGGAATGTCTGTTCAAATCTTTTGCCCATTTTATAATTTTACTGTCTTTGTATTGTTGAATTGTAAGAATTCTTTATATATTCTGGATATAAATTCCTTATAAGATACATAGCTTGAAGATACCTTCTGTCATTTTGTGGATTGGTATTTAACTCTCTTGGGGTGTCTTTTGAAGCACAGACATTTTTAGTTTTGATAAAGTCTACGTTATCTATTTTTGTTTCCTTTCTTGGGCTTTGAGTGTTACACCTAAGAAACCATTGCTTAATTTGAAGTCCCCGAAAGATGTATATCTAGGTTTTGTTCTCATATCTTTATAGGTTTAGCTCTTACGTTTAGGTCTTTGATCCATTTTTGAGTCAATTTATATATATGATGTGTGATAGGGGTCCAACTTCATTCTTTTACATGTGGATATTCTGTTGCCCCAGCACCATTTGTTGAAAACTATCCTTTCTCTCTTGAATTACCTTGGTATGTTTATTGAAAACGAATTGAACATAAATTTAAGGGTTTGTTTTTGGACTTTCAATTCCATTTATCTGCATGTCTATCCATATGCCAGTACTACACTATCTTGATTACTATAGGTTTGTAGTAAGTTTTAAAATTGGGATGTATGTACTTTTTTACACTAAATATAACATTTAATGTAAAAATTTTACATGTTAATAGTATAAAGTTTGTAAACTATGAAAAATAATGAACAGAAAGTGAATATCACTGATAATTCCACCAACCAGAATTAGTATTTTAGTACATTATTTTGACTTCTGTTTACACAGCATTATGAAGTTGTCAGCTGATCCACATGCAATGTGATAAACGATGACTGTATTTTCTAATACTAGAAGTTTCAGGTAGTTCTCTTGTAATATTTAAACTTTAATATTTTGATAACTTAGATCCAATTGACTCACAAATAACAAAGGGAGTTTTTTATTTGCAACTTATTTTTATAGTCTTTAATTCTGCTTGTAAGAGGAGACAGTTTACTTTTTTATATGATATAGAGTTTCTATTGAACTAAAGTTGGATTATCTTGTGTTATATGGTTATTTCTACTTTTAATGACCTCCTGTATACCATTATGTAATTTCTGTTATAATCAAGGCTAGTTAGAGTCTGGCATTTTACAAGGTCTCTAAAAAGATCTTATCAAAACCAGTGGTTACTCAATGAAACAAAAAAGTCATAAAAATTATAAAACATAAGCAGTTTCAAATAGAATCATCTGGATTAAATACAGGCACACTTCAAAGATATTGTGGGTTCAGTTCTAACATACTGCAATAAGTGAGTTTGCAATAATGAGTTTCCCCAATTTTTTAGTTTCTCAGTGCATATCAAAGCTATGTTTATACTATACTATAGTCTGTTAGGTGTTAAATAGCATTATGTTTAAAAAATGTGCATATCTCAAATAAAAAATGCTTATTGCTAAAAAATGCTGAAGATCTTCTGAGCCTTCAGTAAGTCATAATGTTTTTGCTAGTGGAGGGTCTTGCCTCTTCCTTTGCATTCACAGCTTGGCTGTTCAGCATAAGAGGCTTAGCTTTTGGCCTATCTCAGCTTCCAACATGCCTTCCTCTCTAAGCTTAATTATTCTGCCTTTTGATTTTAAATGGAGATGTGCAACTCTTCCTTTCACTTGAACATTTAGAAGCCATTGTAGTGTTATTATTTGGACCCATTTCAACATAGTTGTGTCTCAGAGAATAGGGAGGCTTGGAGAGATGAACATGGGGGAATAGCTGGTTGGTGGAGTTGTCAGAACACATGCAACATTCATCCATTAAGTTGGCCGTCTTATATGGGCATGGTTCATAGCATTCCAAAACAAGTACAATAGTAACATCAAAGATCACTGATGGACTGAAAGACAAAAACTACATTATTATCTCAATGTAGAAAAGGCTTTTAATAACATTCAACACTCCTTCATGTTAAAAACTCTCAATAAACCAGGTATTGAATGAAGATACCTCAAAATAATAAGAACCATCTGTGACAAACCCACAGCTAATATCATACTGAATGGGCAAAAGCTGGAAGCATTTCTCTAGAAAACTAGTGCAAAACAAGGATGCCCTCTCTCATTACTCCTATTCAGGTAGTATTAGAAGTCCTAGTCAGAGCAATCAGGAAAGTGAACTAAATAAATGACATCCAAATAGGAAGAGAGGAAGTCAAACTATCTCTGTTTTCTAGATAATTCTATATCTAGAAAACCCCTAGTCTTGGCTCAAAATCTCCTTCAGCTGATAAACAACTTCAGCAACGTTTCAGGATCAAAATCAACATCCAAAAATCACTAGCATTTCAATACACCAACAACAGCCAAGTCAACAGCCAAACCAGGAATGCAATCCCATTCACAACTGCCACAAAAAGAATAAAATATCTAGGAATACAGCTAATCAGGGAGGTGAAAGATCTCTACAATGACACTTCTCAAAGAAATCAGAAATGACACAAATGGAGAAACAGTCCATGCTCATAGATTGGAAGAATCACTATTAAAATGACCATACTGCCCAAAGCAATTTATATATTTAATACTATTTCTATAAAACTATCAATGACATTCTTCACAGAACTAAGAATTTTTTAAAAAAATTTATATGGAACAAAAAAGCCAAACGAGCCAAGGCAGTCCTAAACAAAAAGAACAAAGCTGGAGGCATCACATTACCTGATTTCAAACTGTATTATGGGGCTGTAGTAACCAAAACAGCATAGTACAAAACAGACACATAGGCCAATGGAACAGAATAGAGACCCCAGAAATGGGCCACACACCTACTTGACAAAGCTGACAAAAGCAAGCGATGGGGAAAGGACTTTCTATTCAATAAATAGTGCTGGAATCACTGGGTAGCCACACGCAGAAAACTAAAACTAGACTCCTTCCTTATACCATACACAAAAATCAGCTCAAGATGGATTAAAGACTTAAATGCAAACCCCAAAACTATAAAAACCGTCGAAGACAACGTAGGTAATATCATCCTGGACATAGGGATGGGCAAAGATTTCATGATGAAGATGCCAAAAGCAGTTGGAACAAAAGCATAAACTGACAAATTGAATGTAACTAAACTAAAGAGCTTCTGCACAGCAAAATAATAACCTATAGAATGGGAGAAAATATTTGCAAACTATGTATCTAACAAAGGTCTAACATCCAGCATCTGTAAGGAACTTAAACAAATTTACAAGAAAAAATGCATTAAAAAGTGAGCAAAGGATGTGTACAGACACTTTTCAAAAGAAGACATACATGTGGACAACAAGCATATGAAAAAAGCTCAGTATCACTCATCATTAGAGAAATACAAGTCGGAAGAGATGAGATACCATCTCACACCAGTCAGAATGGCTATTAAAAGGTCAAAAGTAACAAATGCTGGAGAAGTTGTGAAGAAAAGAGAGCACTTATATACTGTTGGTGGGAGTGTAAATAGTTCAACCATTGTGGAAAACAGTAGGACCATTCCTAAGAGAACTAAAAGCAGAACTACTATTTGACCCAGCAATCCCATTACTGGGTATATACCCAAAGGAATATAAATTGTTCTGTTATAAAGACACATGAACATGTATGTTCATTGCAGCACTATTCACAATAGCAAAGACATGGGATCAATGTAAATGCTAATCAATGGCAGGTTGGATAAAGAAAATGTAGTACATAGACATCATGGAAAACTATACAGTCATAAAAAAGAATGAGATTATGTCCTTTGAAGGACGTAGATGGGGCTAGAGGACATTATCCTTAACAAACTAATGCAGCAACAAAAAACCAAATACCACATGTTCTCATTTGTAAGTGGGACCTAAATGATGAGAACACGTGAACACATAGAGGGGAACAACAGTCACTGGGGCCTACTCAAGTGTGGAGGGGAAGAGGACAAAGAAGACCTGAAAAAACTATTGGACAGTAGGCTTAGTACCTGGGTGACAAAATAATCCGTACAACAAAGTTCTACATGTACCCTTAACTTAAAATGTAAGTTAAAGTAAAAATTAAAAAAATAAAATTTAAGACAAATAAGAAATAGAGGAAGTTCTGTGTGTTATGTAATGTCAGAGGCTTTGGGAAGGCTCCCACAACACCTCCTCTATCCTTAAAATTAGAGATTAATTGATAGAATTATGGAGTTCCAGACACAGTCAGATTCACCTTGAAGTTAATGGAGCATAAGCTTGCACAGGTCCCTTTCAAAGCCTTGGAAGGGGCTTTATAGAAGGTGTTCATATAGAAATACATATATACGAACAATTCCAACACACACACATTAAAACAGGTCATTTGTGGAAGTATTTTCAATCAAAATTGTTAATACTTTTGTCTCTTTCTACTTTGACTTCCCTTCCATCACATACCTAGAGTTGAGTAGCATTAGAGTAGAAGTCATTCTGGGAATCTGAATAAGGGGAATTTTAATTGTGGATACATGTAGTTTTGCTTTGGTGGGAAATATTTATATAGCTCACAGTCACTTTGTACAGAATTGTTCTTCCTTTGACTTCTAATCTAAGGATGGCTCACAGGGATATTCCTTCTGCACGTTATGTTGACTCATTTGTTCTCTATCATGAAATGAAGGTGCCGAGCTAAGATCATGGCATCATGTGAATGTATCGTATGGTATCTGACCCCAAAAATATGTGAGGAGTAGAGAAGGAAGGCTTGAAATATACATAGCTAGAAGCTAGTCTATGGAAAATTCTTCTGATTATTAGACATTGTAAAATTGTCAATGAAGGATAAAATTTTCATTGAAGCCAAGTCAAAAGAGAGGTTTCTTTCCTAAAAGAAATAGATTGATAAGAAGGCAAATACAATTATAAACATACCATTTTTTTTTGGGTGGGAGTCACCCAAAATAGAATTAATCAGAATTGTTCTTTTTAAATTTCCTGCTGATTTGACAGGAAATACTGACCTTGATGAATGTAATGGAAAATTAGCATTTAGCTACTAAAATGAGAGCCTCAGTGACAAAATGGTTAATGAGTATGGTCAATTCAAGGAATACTTATGACTGGTCATTGTACAAAAAAATCTTTTTTATCTTACAACTTCTTTATGAAAAAAAATTATACAGTTTATATTTAAAAGAAACCTCCTAAACACTTACATGATAACCAATAATGAGCTAAAATAAGCTAACTGAATCTAAAATAAACTTTCTAAATTATCACTAATAGAAACAATCTTTGATTAACCATGCCAAAGGCAAGACTGAATTTTCTTGCCTTGTCTCTTTAGAAAATGATATTCATTCCCATGGGAAAAGATGACCACGGTATACCTCCAATAATGTAAGAAAAAAGTATTATTAAGAGGGATGACAGGCAGTTAATTGATTTTTTAAAATGCTAGGTGCTTGTGATATTTGTGGTATTTATCAGCTTTTGAAGAGCTATTATCTTGTAATTTCTGTTCTCATAAATAAATGCTCACGTTCATACATAAAGATCACCAATCACAGATCACTAAAACAGATATAATAATAATGAAACAATTTGAAATATTGCAAGAATTACTAAAATGTCACAGAGACATGAAATGAGCACATGCTGTTGGGAAAATGGCACTGACAGATGTGCTCGACACGGGATTGCCACAAACCTTCAATTTGCGTTAAAGAAAAAAAAGCATCTGTGAGATGCAGTAAAGTAGAATGGAATAAAATGAAGTATGCCTGTATAGACAAATGTCAGCATACTATTATATTTCCCCAGAGTGAACTGTCTCCCAGGAAAGCTGATGATGCTACTTTTTGTTTATGTGTGATTTATTCCGAACTCAAGGCTATAGAGTTTTAATGCTTATTATGTGAGACCTCTGTGTCTCCAGGCCTTTGAGAGAGTCCTTTTGGAAAAATTTCTTTAAGGTAGGTGAGAGATCCTCCATCAGGAGGTGGGGCAACAAGAGCACAGTATGACTGATGGTGTGAAATCAATTGTATTGAAAGACTGATAAAACCTGGGGAAAATTAAATTACAGGACAAGTGAAATATACTCACTACACTACAATAAATATCCAAGAGTTAATCTAAGTTAATCCAATTACTTTTTCTTTTTCATCACACATCAAACTTATCCTTAAATTTTGTGGACTGTGCCTTCAAATATATGTTAAATCTTTGTAGTTCTCTCCATCTATAGAGCCCTACTCGTAGCTATATTGTCTCAACCCTGTGTGTCTCCTGGCATCTGTTTATTCTTCCTTTTATGCCATTCTTCATACAGTGGACACATTTATTTCAAAACATAAATTGAGGTGTCATGCCGTCTACCCATTTAAAAGTCTTGATGATTTATTGTTGCACTTTTATAAAAATACTTAAATCAGCAAAGAAGCGGTTAACATGTTCAATGAGGAAATATGTGTATTAAATATGAACTTATACAGAAACAATACAGAAATATTATAGAAATGAGTATGCCAATAAATATGAGTGATAAGATAGAAACTGAGTCTCAGTTCTAAAGTCAGCTGGTTATATAACCCACTTAACTTTTTAAGAGACACTAAAGTATCTAGGGCCTGTTTAATTTCAAAATTCTAAGGATTTATGTTCTGTTTTTTTTTGGATGCTGAACAATTACAAGAGAAAAATACATCAATTTCTGAATAAATAATACCTTTAGTTTGCATAATGCTGTATGGTTTAAAAAATGTTTGTACATGAGTTACTCCATATAATATCTTTAATTTCTCCCTGTGTTTTGCTCCTTCCAGATTAAACAGATAAAAAATAATTGAGTTCCTAAGACCTCCTGTTCCTTATTCAACATTGCCTGTTCTAAAAAATGTCATGCAATGTGTTTATCATAGGATACAACTACCTTTAAGAATAAATTTCCAGCTTTAGTTGAATTTTGGAAATAAAAATAGCTAGAGACACCAATACTTGGTAACATGGTAAACTTTGAAGAATGTTACTATCTATAATCTAGTTTGAGTATTTCTTTTTTTATGTGTGTGTGTATATATATATGTTTATTATACTATAAGTTTTGGGGTACATGTACAGATCTTACAGGATTGTTACATAGGTATACACATGCCATGGTGGTTTGCTTCCTCCATCCCCCCATCACCCACATTAGATATTTCTCCTAATGTTATCCCTCCCCAACCTCCCTACCCACTGCTATCGCTCCTCTAATCCACCAACCCTCAACAGACCCCTGTGTGTGATGTTCCTCTCCCCGTGTCTGTGTGTTCTCATTGTTCAACTCCCACTTACGAGTGAGAACATGCGGTGTTTGGTTTTCTGTTCTTGTGTGAGTTTGCTGAGAATTCATCCATGTCCCTGCAAAGGACATGAACTCATCCTTCTTTATAGCTGCATAGTATCCCTTGGTGTATATGTGTCACATTTTCTTTATCCAGTCTATCCTTGATGGGCATTTGGGCTGGTTCCAAGTCTTTGCTATTGTAAACAGTGCTGCAGTGAGCATACATGTGCATGTGTCCTTATAATAGAATGATTTATAATCCTTTGGATATATACCCAGTAATGGGATTGCTGGGTCAAATGGAATTTCTATTTCTAGATCCTTGAGGAATTGCCACACTGTCTTCCACAATGGTCGAACTAATTTATACTCCCACCAACGGTGTGAAAGCATTCCTATTTCTCCACATCCTATCCAGCATCTTTTGTCTCAACATTTTTTAATAATGGCCCTTCTACCTGGTGTGAGATGGTATCTCAATGTGGTTTTGATTTGCATTTCTCTAATGACTGGTGATGATGAGCATTTTTTCATATGTTTATTAGCCACATAAATGTCTTCTTTTGAAAAGTGCCTGTTGATATCCTTTGCCCACTTTTTTGATGGGTTTGTGTGTTTTTTCTTGTAAATTTGTTTAAGTTCTTTGTAGATTCTGGATATTAGCCCTTTGTCAGCTGGGTAGCTTGCAAAAAAACTACAAACCACTGCTCAAGGAAATAAGAGAGGACACAAACAGAAGGAAAAACATTCCATGCTCATGGTTAGGAAGAATCAATATTGTGACAATGGCCAGACTGCCCAAAGTAATTTATAGATTCAATGTTATCCCCATCAAGCTACAATTGACCTTCACAGAACTGGAAAAAACCACCTTAAACTTCATATGGAACCAAAAAAGAGCCCACATAGCCAAGACAATCCAAAGCAAAAAGAACAAGTCTGGAGGCATCACACTACCTGACTTCAAACTATACTACAAGGCTACAGTAATCAAAATAGCATGGTACTAGTACCAAAACAGACATATAGACCAATGGAGCAGAACAGAGGCTTCGGAAGTAATGCCACACACCTACAACCATCTGATCTTTGAAAAACCTGAAAAAAATAAGCAATGGGGAAAGGATTCCCTGTTTAATAAATGGTGTTGGGAAAACTGGCTAATGATGTGCAGAAAGTTGAAACTGGATCTGTTGCTTACACCTTATACAAAAATTAACTCCAGATGGATTAAAGATTTAAATGTAAGACATAACACCATAAAAAACCCTAGAAGAAACATAGGCATTACCATTCAGGACACAGGCATAGGCAAGGACTTCATGACTAAAACATCAAAAACAATGGCAACAAAAGCCAAAATAGACAAATGGGATCTAATTAAACTTAAGAGTTTCTGGACAGCAAAAGAAATAGTCATTAGCATGTACCGGCACCCTATAGAATAGTTTGAATATTTCTATAAAAATTTAACAAAAGAAATTAATGAACACAGATGGTATTTTCAGGTATATTTATTTTTGTTCCTAGAATATGTAGCTAAATATAACTTGAAATATACCAATGGTCTGAATAAGGATTCTGAAAATTCTTCTAATCCAACTAGCAAATTAAAATTTCAGATCAATACTTCATTTCAGTGTAGCATGTCTGGCCTTCTGCAAAAGGAAAGTGGAAATCTAGAGGAAATGAAATGTAGAACGCTTAGGGATAAATTGCCATCATGCACATGTGATATTCTGCTATGTTTCTGATAACCTCTAAGCCATAATTTTCTAATGGAATGAGATAACTCTGTCAGAGGCAAAATCAGTTCTTTGAAAGTGCACACCAATGTTCTGTGAAATTAGAAATTGACCTTTTTTTCTTTATAAATACAAGTGGGCTTTTGTATTTGGAGCATATATAATATTTGAAATAAATTTTAAATATTTTAAGGGTGTTGTTAGATATCTTCTTCCTTACTGATAACAGATTAAAATGTAAAGAAAAAAACTTGATTGTATAAAATATGGTTACTAATCAAGAACAATGATTGTTTTAATAATTGCCAGCATATATTTTCGTAATTCCATCTTGAAGAGAAATAATGTATTTCAAATCCTGGACACTTTATTATCAATTAAAAAGGTAATACTATATTTTCCCCCCAGAATCCTTGTGCCTAAAATTTATACTGTTACTAACTTGAAATGATTATGCAAATGAGTTCTTTATGATAAATTTTTTTTTCACAAGGAACAAATTGTTGGCTATAAATCAAGTTGCTATATTAACTCTATAAGCTAACTATGAAAAAATTTTAGATAAGATATTTTGGGTAGGTGCATTTTGATGTTATTGAGTTAATTCACCCAACTAAAATTTATTAAGTTCTTTATATGTTCCAGCCATTTGGCTAGTTGTTGTTCTAGCTGGGGTCTTTTGAAAGGAAAGGTAGATGGATGTTGAGCATAAAATAGTACAAGAGTTTCTAACTAATGTCTTGAGATGTATCTGTAACTTGATTATTGGATATTAAAGACATTTACTACTGCTATGATTTCAACCACTATGATTCTTTTCCACATTTGTTGCCTTGGAGACAGTATATGGTTAAGGGAATGGGCATTGGGGTCTCCATGGGTTCAAGTCCTAGCTTCACCAGTTACTAGTCATGTGAATTTGGGAGAAAGTATTAACTTTCCTACCAGTTTTTTAGTTGGAAAGATGAAAATAAGAAGGTTCCCACTGGCCTCTTGAGAAGTTAGAATGAGGTATTACCTGAAAAATACTTAAAGCTATTCCCAGAGGTTGTATGGTTGTTGTATTTTTAAAGAAAAAGTGATACCTGAGATCATTGTGGGAACTTTGTTTAAAAAAAAAATTAAAAATATTATTGTATCTTAATTTCTTTGATTTTTTAAATTGGCAAATAATAATTGTACAGATTCATGGGGCACACAGTGATGTTTTGGTACATATAGTGTATAGTGATGGGACCAGATCCTTGTTGTTCAAGGACCCCTGAGGTCCCAGAGAACCTTGTAGGGAGTTCATGAGGTCTCCAGCATTGACCATTTCATTGTGTTGGGAATGTTCAACATCCTTCTTTTAGATATTTGAAGTTATTTAACACATTATTGTTAACTACAATCATCCTATAGGGTATAGAGCACTAGAACTTATTCTTCCCATCTAACTGTAAATTGGTATTCTTTCACAAATCTCTTCCTATCCCTCAAGACCTTTCTTTGACACTCACTCTTCCTTTGTTGGAGCCTGTAATCTGTGAATTTCTGTTTCCTGACTGACTCCCTTTTTTGCTGAAGCATATCCTTCAAAAGAGGGCATGGGATGTCCTTTTGTGTCTAGTCTATTTTGAGTTTATCATCATACTTAGTTGATATTTTGGCTTCAAACAGAATTTTAAGTAGAGATTATATTTGCTCAGATTTTGAAGCATTGTTACCCTGTCTTCTAACATTCAGTACGGCTGTTGTGAAATTTCATACCACTCTCATTCTCACTTCTGTATTCACAGGATTTTTCTCTCCGGAAGCTTTTAGGATCTTCTCATTTTCTCTGGCATTCTGAAATTTTGCAAAAAGTGCATATGCTTTTATTGTTCTAGTCACATTATTGGCCCTTTCAAACTGTGGATGCTTTACCTTTTAGTTCTGGGAAAATATCTTGTATGATTTCTTTGACCTGTTCTTCCCACCTTCCTTCTGGTTCTCTCATGTTGGTATTGCTATTAGTCATTGGCTATTCTGAATCAATTCTAGAGAGTTTTGTTCTTATATCTCTTTTACCTTTCCTTTTATATTTTCTGTCTATTTTATTCTACTTTCTTGGTGATTTCTGTTTTAACTTTTGACTATTTGAATGATTTCTCTATTTTGGATGTTTTATGATGATAGTTAATTTCCAGGAGCTCTTTCTTATCTTCTGATCATTGTGTAACTTACTTATTTTATGAATGTAATATCTTTTCTTCTCTCACTGAGGCAATTAATTATACTTTATTTGAATTGCTCTCTGCTGTTGCTTTGTTTCTGTCTCTTCTTTCAGCTTCTTGTTTTCACCTTTTTCTCTCATGTTAGAGGTAGGTTGAGCAGCAAAGGGTTAACTCAGCAGGGCTGGGTTGGTCAAATCTTGCACATTTCAAAGAAAGGCCTGCCTTTAGGATTGGCTCTTGGGAGATAAATTCTGAGTCCTTGGGATAGTCTGACTGATAAAATGGAGTTTGTGTGCCAGAGGCCTTGGTCACCCTATACCAGATTGATCAGATATTTTATGCTAAGCATGTGATTTATGGTGAATGCCTAGTTTTTGCTCTCAATAATGGGGGCTAACGTCTGAGTAGCTGAGATCAGTCATACGTGTCTTGCTTGCCTGTATAACTGACTCCTCGATAAAAACCCTGTACCTCAAAACTCAGGTGAACTTTCCTGGTTGGCAATTCATTGTGTCACATGTCATTGCTAAGAAATTAATTGCAGCTTTCTGTGACAACTGGGAGTAGACCCCTGGAAGCTTGTGCCTGGTTTCTCTTGGAATTGGCCCCATGTACCCTTTCCTTTTGCTGATATTCGTATGCATCGTTTCATTGTATTAAAATATAACCATAAATGTAACAGCTTTTCTGAGTCCTGTGTGTCCTTGTAGTGAATCATTGAGTCTGTAGATGCTATTGGGAACCCTCAACACACAGGTTACTTTTAATTGACTCTTCCTATTTACATAAGGGACTAAATGCATCTTGGACGCTCAGAATATAAAGACAACATTTGTTCATTTCACTGTAGGGCAGTGGTTCTCAAAGTGTTGTTCAAGAACCCCTGAGGTCCCAGAGAAACTTGTAGGGAGTTCATGAGGTCTGAACTATTTTCATATTAATGCCAGGATTTTATTTGCCATTTTCATTATGTTAACTTTTGTGCTGATGGTGCAAAAACGATGGGTAAAACAGCTAAGCCTTTGCCATGGACAAAGGAAATGGCACAAAGGTATACTTAGTATACCTTCAGTATATTCTTTACCACCACACACTGTTGTAAAAAAGAAATAACGCTAGTTTCACTTGATACTGGCCTTGATAAAGCAATAAAACTGGTAATTTGAGTATACATCTTTTAATACTTTATGTGAGAAAATGGGAATTATACCTACTATTCTGGAATACAATGACTGTCTCACTAGTGCAATTAAGTTGAGAGTTGAAGTCACCATTTTTTATTTCAGGGAAACCATTTTTACTTGAAAGAAGGACTGGCAACAAACTATGGTTATGCAGATGTGGGTATTTGCCAGACATTCTTTAAAAATAAACAAAGTGGGCTTACTGGTAGTGATAAAACATGAGCTTTCAAAAAAAAAATCAGAAGTTTGGAAAAGTTGTATTGGCCACTAGGAACTTGACAGCTTTCCAGTAATTACAAAATTTTCTGATGAAACTAGTGGTAATATTAACAAATGTACTTTTTTGATCTTATGAAATTTGTCAACATTTAGAAGACCTTTATAACTCTGTGAACAAACATTTTCCAAATAATAAATACATGATGCTATAAAATCTCATGTATGGGTAAAAATACATTCAAAGTGCAGGACAGATTCTAATGTAATAGTCAAAAAGTTCATTGATGTGGTTTCAGATTCTGCCTTGCAATTAACCTTTAAGAAACTACTGCTTTTCAAGTTGGAGTGCAGTTTCAATCTGCAATTATCTGAAAAGGCCATTAAAATACTTTTCCCTTTTCCAACTATATATTGATGGGAGGATGCATTTTTCTCATAGACTTCAGCAAATGTTACACGTTGCAATAAGTTAAAGGCAGAAGGAGATAGGAGAATCCAGGTATCTTTTATTAAGATAGACATTAAAGAGGTTGCCAAAAATACCACACTTCTACTAAATCTTTTTTTTTTAATTTGTAAAATGTGGTTATTTTTCATGAAAACATTTTTTATGTTATGTGGTAGATTATTGTTATTTTGAAATGAATTAAATATTTTTTAAAATTCTCGGGTTAATTTCTAATGTGGTAAAACTTGGTAGACATAACCTGCATAAGCAAGAGCTCTTTGGGGTCTGCAATGATTTTTATGAGTGTGAACCAGAAAGTGTGAGAATTGCTATTATAAGTCTTAAGGGAGGAAGCTGGTCTTTTAATTGGGATGAGACCAAATGTTATTTGTAGGTGCATTTCTCTAAAATTGCTTCCTCGCTCAGGAAACCTTCAGTTCCCTGACTTGCAGCTTTTGATGGCATTTTGAGTTTGCAAGTCCTTTAGTTCACTGAGTAGTCTTTGCATTAATTTCCTAGTTTTCAGTCCTGTGTCACACTCCTCTCTTCCATCTGCCTTGTGGCCATAACTCTGGGATCCTCCTGATTTTATTTCTCCAGAGAATAGCCTCTGGTTTCCTATTGACTTTAGGGATGGAAGCTAGGTATGTGCAGTGGTTCACTTTTTATTGCCATCCCTCTCTTCCTTTATTCTGTTGTAGTAGTCCCCCACTGCTCCATCTACCTGAATCTTCTAAAAAGTTGTGCTTCCTTAGGCTCTAGCAATTCCCCTCTTGACATTGTTTTAGGCATATGCTAGGCTGAATAATGGCTCCTTTCAAAGGTAACCATGTCCTAATCCCTGGAAATCATGAATGTTTCTTAAGTGGCAAATACTTTGCAGATGTGATTAAGTTCAAGATCTTGAAATGGAGATTATCTTGGATATCTAGGTGGGCTCTAAATGCAATAACAAGAATCCTTACGAGAGAGACAGGTGGAGATTTTTAACAGGTAGAAGGGGAGAAGAAAATGGGACCATGAAGGCAGAGTGGAGTGATGCAGCCCCGAACGGAGGAACACTGGCAGCCATTAGAAGCTGGAAGAGGTGAGGAACGGCTTCTTTTCTTCCATGGTTTCTTCTCTTCCAGAGGGCGCATGGCCCTGCTGGAATCTTGATTTCTTCCTAGTGATATTTGTTTCAGACTTCTGGCTTCCAGAATTGGGAGGAAATTAATTATTACTGTTTTAAGCCACCAAATGTGTGGTTATGTTAGACAAGCTTCAGTAAACTAATACAAAGCAAAGAGTTTTTTTTTTTCTTCATTTTATGTTATGCAGTGGGGTTTTGAAAGAGTGGAGTAGGTAAATATATACAGCCTGTATATTCCAGGTAAAAATAGAAGCTTTTTATTGAGCTTCTGACTGTCATTAGAGTGAAGCAAGGTTGGGAGACTGACCATTTAACCCGAATAGAAATTCTTCTGATAATTTGGGGTGACTCAGATGTCCTCAGAGGGGTCCTAGATTTCAGTCACTCTTTTTGAATTCTCCAAAAAGAAAGCATGTCCAGATGGCTATAACTTATCTGGAATTGTTAGAACAAGCCAATGACAAGCACGAATTATTTATCCAATCCTAGAACTTGGAAGGGCTAGAGAATCACCCGTTTCAGAAAGGCGGAATGAGTTACACTTCACATTTTACACTATTGCTCTGCTGTGGGGGGTTATGCAACTTTGTATCTGAGCTATGTGATCTTTTTGTCTGGTGAGCTTTTGTGCAGTTTAAATAAGGGAAGAAGAATTGTTGCTTCTCCATTTTTTCCCATGTTTGATGTTAATGATGCTTCTCACTTATATTGTCTGCACGTGTGCTAAAGACCATGGAAGCAGCAAGGGAACATAGGTCAGAGAAAGCTGGAGCTGTAGTTAGTAACATAGTGTAAGTATCGTGAGGCCAGTGGAGAGCCTCTGAATGATGGAAGTGGCACTGGAAGATGTGCCTTTCTTTCACAGTCAACAATGATTTAGGTGGCTTTCACTATTGTATGTAACTCAGTACCACAGCTATTTGGGGAAAAGAGTAACCTTCACTCTGTCCTAATTCTTTCATAAGGAATCATAATACACAAGCGGTTGTAATATACCTATAAAGATATATATCTGAAAGGTATAGTCTTTGAATTTCTGGAGGTAACAAGAAGTAAAGCAAAGCGTTTAATATCTAGATTTGCAATATTAAAACAAATAAAAGGCTATTATTCAAATTGTATTGAGACATTATTAGAGAAAGTTCAGAATTTATAACACAATTGGGATTCAGGTATTTCTGCAAATTAGATTTTTATTTTCTTCATATAAATAGAATCACTTGGGAATATTTCCTGATAGATATAGGCCTTTAAAAGTAATGATGAATAAGTGATGACAAATAAAAGCTAAATTAACAGGACAGACCAAATGGGCAGAATTATATTAGAGAGAAGCAGGAAAATGACCAGTTCAGGCAGCCTGCCCCGTGGGCTGTAATATGTCTAATGCTGTTGTTTATAGTACTTCATATGTTCCCGGTGGTCAAAGTTTAAAACACAATCAAACATATTCTGCAGTAATAAATTTTACTTTTGCCTTTACAGAGAGTTGAATATAAAAATTACTTCCTTCTAATTCAAAAAGCCACTTCCCCCAAATGAACAATTGCCATTAATCAATTCTTCCCAGTTGCTTGGCAACTTTTAAATAACTACCAGATACCAAGGGATGTATTTCTTAAAAAATCACTGAATATTGGATAAGCCACTGATTAGTGTTTATGATAAAACTGAGGGAAAAACTGGGAAATAAGGAAAGGAAGAATCATAGATGAAGAATATATGGAGTCATTAGGACATAAGTTAACAAATGACTATTACACTAAATCCTGGACCTAGAAAATTTACAGTTCCTTTCTTCTACTTGCCTTATTCCAGACAGGTCTAATGTTTACTGTGTGTGTGTGTGTGTGTGTGTGTGTGTGTGTGTGTGTGTGTGTGTCTGTGAGAGAGAGAGAGAAAGAGAAAGAGAGAATGTAAGAGAGTAAAATAATATGTTGTTAAAAGAAAGCAATACAAAGGCATGGATATTGGAATGAAGCAAGAAATGACTAATTTTTAAAATGCCAATCACAAAGACCCAAAAGGGCCTTAAGTTTGAGTAAGAGATTCTAGCAGCCATTCAGAAAAGAGATACATGGGGTGAGGTGTACAAAAGATACAAATGTATTTGTGGCTTTGGAGATGCAGCAGTATTCCTGAGGCTGGGGGCAGGCAAGTATTTTGTGAATAGAAATGGCATCGTGTAATATAATGAATGACATTCTTGACAGAGCTTTTCTGTGGTGCATTGTTGATTGTGCACATCTCAATACAGGTCAGTGGCTTCACACACAACAACAATTCAGCAAAATCATTTCTACCAAGAGCTGTTACACTGTGGGCCATGTGTATATCTGGATGGAAGGACCAGAATTTGCTTCTGAGGCAATGGTGCTCTGGAAAGGAATGAGTAGAGATAGCTGGGCTTGCCATGTCCTTCTGACCCTCTGTGCTTCTTTAGTACTTGAGAGTCAAGAAATGACTAAATGTACCTACTTATACAGAGAAGGAAGTGGCTTTCTGCATAAAAGCAAGAAAAATGAATTGACTGAGGCTCATTGTGTAAGTTTAAGCAGCTTATAACTTCCCGTTTCCTCGTTAATTATATAATTCTAGATGTGGACCTAGGTATGCTCTTTATCTTCTAGATGAGCAGTTATTTATACAACTAACAACTCACAGAGTATGAATAAAATATGAATATGCTTTAATGATCCTTTCTGTCTGAAGACCCAGTGGGGCTAATGCAGAGCCACCCACATTGCACAACTTCAGAGGGTATCATTTAAATGGAATTTTGTGAGAAATACCAGGAGTTCCTGGAGTTGTGCTACCTAGACGTTCTGGCAGAATCTTTTGCCAAAGATTGGCTATAAGAGTTGCTTTTCTCCCATTTCAAGCAGGGTAAAGTGCATATTAATACTGAAGAGATGATGGTGCTGTGTCTAGCAAGCTGAGTCTTTTTTTGTCAAAAGAAGAGACAGCATTTCCATGAGTAGTTGGCAGAGGCGCAAACACAGCACGACCAGGTATAGGACCACCTACAGCTGCTAGATGCTCTGTTGGTATGATGACTGTTGGACCCTCTGGTAAATATATTTTTCAAATAGGTCAAAATGTAACTTAAACAAATATAAGCACCTGCCAACAATTTCACTCAACTCAATTAGCGTAGCAATCAGTAATATAGAAAGCTGATTCCAAGAGTATTTGAGAAACTGGATATTTATAGGAAATTCAATAAGAGAATGCTAAGATGAGATTGCTAAGTTAGATTGGAAACTTATTAATGGCCTTAAAGCCAATAAGTGATAACATATGTGGTAATTTTTTTCCATCAGATAGAGCTCATTTGCTTACAGTTTAATACTCTTTTTATAGAATCCATTGGGTGCAGTCCTGATTCTTATCAGATGTTATGCATCCTAGTCACAGCAGAGGTGATTTAGGGCTGGGCTGCTATTGGGTTTTTAATATTAATTTTTATAACTAATCCTGAGTACACACACAAGGCATAGTGGATCAGAGAGAGACTTCTTAAGCATGTCAACCCCTGCTGCCCCAGACTTCACCTCTGGGATGATGTGATAAAAGCCAGGCCAAATGTTCTACTGGAGTAGCTGAAGACTCCAGAGGAAAAGAATAAGAAAAATGATTTTTATCTGCTTAAATGGGGAAGGAGATAGCAGTCTCTTGCCCGCCTTTCTTTGGAAACATAATAGACCTGAATCCTTACTCCAACTTCTTTGGTTTGTAAGTGAAATCTCTCCAGCATCCAGAATGTCCTGCGTGTCTTGGTTTTACCACCAAGAAACGTCTCCTAGTTCTGAGACCTGCTTATTCCTCCCTGAGATGTAAACACCTAGAAAGATGACACTCCAGTCTGGGCAATAACCACTTAACTCTCTTTGGGCCTTTTGGGATTACAGCAATTAGCTCCATCATGAGAGAAATGAGTGTTACAGACCTAATCCCTATAGCATGTAAGAAAATGTTTTTAGGTGAAATGAAAAATAAAAAGAATTACATATATTTATAGTGTACACATTTTTTGGAGGGCTGTTTCAGGAAATTAGGGCTTTTAGCAGGAATGAAAATTTCTAGGTCAGTGGTTCTCAAAATGCAGTCCCCGGACTGGCAACATTAGCATCACTGGGAAGTTTTTAGAAATGCAAACTTTTTAGGCATTATATTACCTCAGACTTACTAATTAGAAACTCAGGGGGTGGGGCCAACAGTCCGTTTAATATGTTCTCCAAGTGATTCTGATATAGGCTACAGTTTGAGAACCTCTGCTGTAGGTCATGTGTTCATGAGATACTCTTGATATTTCTCTATTTCTTACCACTGTCTCTTTGCTCCCTATCATGTATTGTCAATTCTTTATTTGCTCAGATAATGTGCCCTCTGGAACATTAGTAAATGATATCAGACCATGTAAATTCTGTTTTTAAATCCCCACATGGTTTCTTGAAATTCTCTTTCAGCTTTATGAATCTCAGCAAATAGAACATCTGGGATTGATGACAGACATTTCCTTTTTTTTTTTTTATAATATATACTTTTTATTGCATTTTAGGTTTGGGGGTACATGTGAAGAACATGCAAGATTGTTACATAGGTACACACATGGCAGTGTGATTTGCTGCCTTCCTCCCCATCATCTGTATCTGTTATTTCTCCCCATGCTATCCCTCCCCAACTCCCCACCCCCCGCTG
>PVKV010018688.1:0-32652 GCA_004027835.1 Alouatta palliata
AGCAATTCTCCTGCCTCAGCCTCCCGAGTAGCTGGGACTACAGGCACGTGCCACCATGCCCAGCTAATTTTTGTATTTTTAGTAGAGACAGGGTTTCACCATGTTGACCAGGATGGTCTCGATCTCTTGACCTCATGATCCACCCGCCTCGGCCTCCCAAAGTGCTGGGATTACAGGCGTGAGCCACCGCGCCCGGCAATTTCTGCTGTTTTAAGCCATCCCACTTACTGTAATCCGTTATGACAGGCCTAGGAAACTAAAACATACTGTCCAAGGTCACACAACCATCTGTGCAAGGTCAGCTTTTGAATCCTAGTCTATTTGATGCGAAAGACCTTGCTCTCACCACTACATCGTGGCTTCTCTTCAGTATTAGTTTCTATAATAGAACTTAAACAACATGAGGTTATTTCCCCTTTCATCATGCTCACATTTTCATTGATTTTGTGTGTCATGCACAATGAAGAAAAGTGTGAGTTCAATAAATAAAAAACCACATGGTTTATTCTCATGAGACTGCCAGTCTGGGTGAGAACAGATCATAAATATGTATTCTGATAAACCTGTAATTATCAATAATGATACTTGCCATAAAGTAATCAACAGTAAATGTGGTAAATTACATGGGACTATCGATGACATATGATAAGGGATTTTTTTATGTTGTCAAAAAAAATTAGATTCATCTTTCAGTCTAAAATTAGCCTTTGAGTAGAAACTAGCTTGACCTGATAGTCTAAATAGAAATTGGATTTATAGAGGGAGTTCTAGAGCCACAGGTTAAGAACCATTTGGTTTTTTACATTTTAAGAAACTAGAAAAAGACAAATCAAATATCTCACCCATAAAATATATAAACATTTCCAACCAGGAGTTCAAACTGTGCATAAATACACCTTAATGATATTCAGGTGGACAATATTCCAGGATGAGTATTTGATGTAAACCAGAAACACACACCATCAGAGGCCTCTAAGATGCCCTTGTGATGCCCCCAGGGTAGGCAAGTTTTTGCTCTTCTCAGATCTGTCTTCCTTATGGTAGCCAAAGTAATCTTTTTAAGGCAGAAATGTCAACAGGTTTTACCACTGCTTGAAACCTGTGGCTGTTCACCCACAGAGCCCAATTCCTTTTTCTAACACAGAAGGACCCTTGCGAACTTGCTTCTTGGTTTTTTGTTTTGCTTTGTTTTTTCATCCAGCCACATCTCCAGCCACTTCTCATGTCATAATGTCCACTCCGGCTAAGCTAGGGTGTTTGTCATTACACACACCATTCTGTTTCAGGCCTCCTTGTCTCCGTTATATCCTCTGCTGTATTGCTTGTGATGTCACTATTCCCAATGTTTACCTCCATTATATCTAGTCTCACTGTTTTATAATTACTTTTTATAGTATGTTTTTCTTACTCAGATTATAAGATTCCCAAGATTTGACGTAATATCCTACCATCAGATACAAACATAAGTGGGGGAAGCAGTGGTAAGTGACTTCTAAGCTTTTGGCCTCAGTGTGCCAGGCCTCCGTAACTGTTTCATCACTGACTGAGTGATTAAGTTAAATATTTAAAGCCAGTACTCTCATACAAAGGCTGGGATATAACAAAAGCCCATCAGGAGTTTTGGATAGGCCTTTCCTGGGCCTTAAAGCATTACAAAATAATGAAGGAATTCTTAACAGGACCCATTTAGGGTTAAAAAAGTTTTATCAGGGGTCTGAAGAAACTCCCCAGGCCTCCACAAACAAATTTATTGGGGATTTGAAGGAATTCTTAAATTCTCTGTGATTTAGCAGGAGCCAACATAAGGGTATTCATCTCAGCACCTGGACCTATTTAGATTAAGTAAATTTACTGAGGCTCCAGAGGAAGGTTTTCAGCACTCAGACCTTAGTTATAGATTAAAATAAGTTAAGCACTTATGTTTTTAGATGAATGCACACTTACACATAGACATATAGCTTGAAAGGTATATAAGTTCTGGGAAGCTTTGTAATTTTGAGCTGGTCTGGGAATAATTTCCAGGCCTTCTTGCTGTAACCAGTTACAGAAATAAAAACTTTCTTCCTCCCCAGTTCATCTGCATCTTGCTTTTGGGCCATGAGAGATAGCAGCCCTATCCTGTTTGGCCCAGAAACGTCAGGAGTCCTGAAGCCCTAGATGCTGAAATAAAGAGCCCCAGATAACGGCTAGTCATGTGTTTTGAGACCATATTGTCTCATCTATTTGTAGCCAGGCTCCTAGATAATGGCAGCCACAACAGTGACCTCAGAAAAGCCAAGCAAAACAATTTTTATTCTGACCCCAAACTGGATTGCTAAGACATAGAATTGTGAGAAATAGTAAAATAGTGGTTGTTTCAAGTCACTAAATTTTGGTTGAGTTGGTTAATTATTGAGCAATAAATAAGTGGTATAGGATCCCTACAAGTTTAAGAAAAAATGCTTATTAAAATAACTAGGTAGTTCATAGAAACTCCAGATAGGGCAGAGAAACAGCATTAGATGCTACTCATTCAGGAAAACGAACTCGGGAATAACACAGCTGTAAACATCATTATGCTAGAAGACTGGAATGGCACAAACACCGCTGTCATCACCACCTGCCACTAATCAAATTCAAGACAGGATATGAACAGCTCTCATCACAGCTGTCCTTTCTGACACCCTGTGGAGAAGAACACTCTTCCCATTCATAGATACTGCTTCATGTTATTCTCCACCTCATCAGCTTCTTCCATGAGTTCGGATTAGCAAACCCCATGTCACATTTACACATCTTCACAGTAAAGGAGTCTGAGGAAGCCAGAAGTCATTGCTATTGCTTATTTAGCAATAGTTTCTCTCTCTTAATGTGAAAAAATATCAAAATATGAAGCGGATTTTGAAAGACTCAGTGAGCTAAGAAGGAAAGATATAAAGATGAAAGATATCTACCATGTCATTTTCATATATACTTAATATGTGGGATTCAGAATAACTGGACTCTATTTCAAGAAATCTGAATTGTGAATGCTCTGTGATTATTATATTTTCTTATGCAAATGTCCATTTCTGAATCTACTGTCCATGTTAGCCATCATACCTCCTCCCTGATTTTTGACAAACCCTAAAAGCCATTTGCATTCACTATGTTTCAACCTATCACATCAAGATCAAATACATACTTTACGCTGCACCAAAGCCATAAAAATAAGGTGCTAAAGTCTGGAAATTTATCTGAGATAATGTCACAAAGGTTTTATTTTACTTTGAGCGACAAGATTACACAGCGATGATGCTCAGTCTTTAGAACTAGTCTCCTGGGGTTTAAATCCTAGTTCTTCTTCCTACAGGGCTGTGTGACCCTGGATGTTATTTAAACTTTCTGTGGTCTAATTTTCTTTTAGTCTGTAAATTTAGGTTAATATTAACTGCCTCACCTAGGGTTGATGTAAGAACTTAATATACATGCATGCTCATGCATACACACACACACATATATACAGTAAATTTACATAAAAATATACACATACACATACATACATACATATATATGTGCATACATACACATATGTGTATGTGTATATATATACATATAGTAAGACCTATGAAAGTGTCATACACATACACATACATATATTATACACATACACATACATACATACATATATATGTGCATACATACACATATGTGTATGTGTATATATATACATATAGTAAGACCTATGAAAGTGTCAACTGTTAGTATTATCATTTATTATTATCAGTAATCTTTAAATTTCTTTGTTTTAGAAAATGAGGGAGGCACTAAAGGATAAGAACTCAATTATGACTCTACAAACAGATTTTTTAGGTTGAAATAGTAGATCTGACATGTAAGAGATTTCTTTCTTTTTCTTTTTATTGTACTTTAGGTTCTGGGGTACATGTGCAGATCATGCAGGATTGTTGCATAGGTACTTACATGGCAAGGTGACTTGCTGCCTCCACCCCCTGCCACCTATATCTGGCATTTCTCCTCATGTTATTTTTCCCTACCTCCCCATCCTGCTCTGTCCCTCCATAGCACCCCCAAACAGACTTGTGTGTGATGCTCCCCTCCTTGTGTCCATGTGTTCTCATTGTTCAACACTCACCTATGAGTGAGAACATGCTGTGTTTGATTTTCTATTCTTGTGTCAGTTTGCTGAGAATGATGGTTTCCAGATTCATCCATGTCCCCACAAAGGACATGAACTCAATATTTTTTATGGTTGTATAGTAGTCCATGGTGTATATGTGCCACATTTTCCTTGTCCAGTCTATCATTGATGGGCATTTGGGTTGGTTCCAGGTCTTTGCTATTGTAAACAGTGCCACAATGAACATACATGTGCATGTGTCTTTATAATAGAACAAATTATAATCCTTTGGTTATGGACAGACACTTTTCCAAAGAAGACATATTGAGGGCAATGAACATATGAAAAAATTCTCATCACTGGTCATTAGAGAAATGCAAATCAAAACCACATTGAGATATCATCTCACCCCAGTTAGAATGGCAATCATCAAAAAATCTGGAGACAACAGATGCTGGAGAGGATGTGGAGAAATAGGAACACTTTTACACTGTTGCTGGGAGTGTAAATTAGTTCAACCATTGTGGAAGATAATGTGGCAATTCCTCAGTGATCTAGAAATAGAAATTCCATTTGACCCAGCAATCCCGTTATTGGCTATATACCCAGAGGATTATAAATCATTCTCTTATAAGGTATGTAAGAGCTTTCCGACCAATTTTTCCCTCTGCAAAATGTACTTTCTTTACAAGAACTTGAATAAATTAAATGTTATGTTCTATCATAATAGGTCTAGAGCATAATAAGTAATCAATGCAAGTCTGTGCAGAATATTTATCTTAGTGGCTTTGGACCACCCAGTTCTTCCCACCTTACTTGCCCTTAAGAATAGTTGTGGCCCTCATTGAGGCAGCAATTAATAGCCTACCAACCAAAAAAAGTCCAGGTCCAGATGGGTTCACAGCTGAATTCTACTAGGCATACAAAGAGGAGCTGGTACAATTCCTTCTGAAACTATTCCAAACAATACAAAAAGAGGGAATATTTCCCAAATCATTTTATGAGACCAATATCATTCTGCTACCAAAACCCAGAAGAGACTCAACAAAAAAAGAAAACTTCAGGCCAATCTCCATGATGAACATAGATGCAAAAATCTTCAATAAAATACTGGCAAACTGATTGCAACAGCACATCAAAAAGCTTATCCATCATGATCAAGTAGGCTTCCTCCCGGGGATGCAAGGCTGGTTCAACACATGCAAGTCTATAAATGTAATCCACCACATAAACAGAGCCAAAGACAAAAATCACATGATTATCCCAATAGATGTAGAGAAGGCCTTCAACAAAATTCAACAGTACTTTATGCTAAAAACTCTCAATAAACTAGGTATCAAAGGAACATATCTCAAAATAATAAAAGCTATTTATGACAAATCTACAGCCAATATGATACTGAATGGGCAAAAACTGGAAGCATTCCCTTTGAAATCCAGCACTAGACAAGGATGCCCTCTCTTACCAATCCTATTCAATATACTATTAGAAGTTCGAGCTAGAACAATTAGGCAAGAAAAAAAAAAGGTATTCAGTTAGGAAAAGAGGAAGTCAAATTGTCTCTATTTGCAGATGACATGATTGTATATTTAGAAGACCCTATCATCTTAGCCCCAAAACTCCTTAAACTGACAAGCAACTTCAGCAAAATTTCAGGATACAAAATCAATGTGCAGAAATCACAAGAATTTCTATACACGAATGACATACTTGCAGAGAGACAAATCATGAGTGAACTCCCATTCACAATTGCTACAAAGAGAATAAAATACCTAGGAATACAACTAACAAAAGATGTAAAGGACCTCTTCAAGGAGAACCACAAACCACTGCTCAACGACATAAACAGAGGACATAAACAGATGAAGAAACATTCCATGCTCATGATTAGGAAGAATTAATATCGTGAAAATGGCCATACTGCCCAAAGTATTCTATAGATTCAATGCTATCCCCATCAAGCTACCAATGACCTTCTTCATAGAATTGGAAAAAAAACCACCTTAAACTTCATATGGAACCAAAGAGAGTCTGCATAGCCAAGACAATCCTAAGCAAAAAGAACAAAGCTGGAGGCATCATGCTACCTGATTTCAAACTACACTACAAAGCTATGGTAGTCAAAATAGCATAGTACAGGTACCAAAACAGAGATATAGACCAATGGAGTAGAACAGAGGTCTCAGAGGCAACAGCACACATCTACAACCATCTGATCTTTGACAAACCTGACAAAAACAAGCAATGGGAAAAGGATTCCCTGTTTAATAAATGGTGTTGGGAAAACTGGCTAGCAGTGTGCAGAAAACAAAAACTGGACCCCTTCCTGACACCTTACACTAAAATTAACTCCAGATGGATTAAAGACTTAAACATAAGATGTAGCACCATAAAAACCTAGGCAAAACCATTCAGGACATAGGCGTAGGCAAGGACTTCATGACTAAAACACCAAAAGCATTGGCAACAAAAGCCAAAATAGACAAATGGGGCCTAATTAAACTCCAGAGCTTCTGTACAGCAAAAGAAACAATCATTAGAGTGAATCGGCAACCAACAGAATGGGAAAAAAATTTTGCAATCTACCCATCTGACAAGGGGCTAATATCCAGAATCTACAAAGAACTAAAACAGATTTACAAGAAAAAAACAAATAAACCCATCCAAAAGTGGGTGAAGGATATGAACAGACACTTTTCAAAAGAAGACATATACGAGGCCAACAAACGTGAAAAAATGCTCATCATCACTGGTCATTAGATAAATGCAAATCAAAACTACGTTGAGATACCACCTCACGCCAGTTAGAATGGCGATCATTAAAAAATCTGGAGACAACAGGTGCTGGAGAGGATGTGGAGAAATAGGAACACTTTTACACTGTTGGCGGGAGTGTTAACTAGTTCAACCATTGTGGAAAACAGTGTGGTGCTTCCTCAGGGATCTAGAAATAGAAATTCCATTTGACCCAGCAATCCCATTACTGGGTATATACCCAAAAGATTATAAATCATTCCATTATAAAGACACATGCATGTGTATGTTCATAGCAGCACTATTTACATGAGCAAAGACCTGGAACCAACCCAAATGCCTATTGACAATAGACTGGACAAAGAAAATGTGGCACATATACACCATGGAGTACTATGCAGCCATAAAAAATGATGTGTTAGTGTCCTTTGTAGGGACGTGGATGAATCTAGAAACTATCATTCTCAACAAACTGACACAGGAACAGAAAATCAAATACCGCATGTTCTCACTCATAGGTGAGTGTTGAACAATGAGAACACAGGGACATAGGGAGGGGAGCATCACACACTGGGGTCTGTTGGGAGGGCCAAGGGAGGGACAATGGTGGGGGTGGGGAGGTCAGGGATGGATAACCTAGGGAGAAATGCCTGATGTAGGTGACGGGGGAGATGGAGGCAGCAAACCACCTTGCCAGGTATGTACCTATGCAACAGTCCTGCATGATCTGCACTTGTACCCCAGAACCTAAAGTACAATGAAAAAAAAAAGAAAGAAAAATGAATAGCTGTGGAATGTGCTGGTAATTCAACACCTTGAGGAAGGAGAAACTACCTGAAATAGCTTTGGCCCTGTTCCTGTCCCTCCTAGGGAATGTAACATCTTGAAATAGAGGGAAGTTGCCCAATAGAGTCTGGGCTTTGTGCCTATCTCACATACGAGCAAGATGTCCTTCAAAGCTTTACCTGGGAAGTCCTATTGCCCCTGAGGTATGTAACTGAAAGTGGGCTGCTTTTCGGAGGCTCTAGATGTGGTGCAACGAACTCAAGACTGCAGCCACCTTGGGAAGCTTTCCTGAGGCTTGAGCAACTGATTCACGGTGGATCCTAGATTTCTTTTGTCCTTTGTGTACATAATAAATGAGCTTTGTATGACTTGTTGTGTGTGTGCTCTGTCTGACCAAACTCAGATAAGTAATTAACTTGTCCCAGTAAACTTTCTGCACCATAAGTATTAGTGTTTATAGTCATACACATGTACACTGTTAAAAAAAAATTATAAGAAGTACAAGTTCCCATTCCCCCAAGAAATACATGTGATTGCAAGCTTTTTTTATTTTCCAAATCATGACATTTTATTTTTGCTACAACTCTGTAAAGTAGGCAGTGCATATAAACTCATTATAAATATAAGAAAATTGCAGATCAGAAAGATGGCCTAAAAACAGAGATATCTCATTCTGTCTAGAAATATTTGCCCCATTCCCAGACCATCTGTCTACTGATGGGAAGAAAGGATACATAGAGCAAAAGATCATACATCAATATCCAAGGAGAAACTGCATTAGAGGGAATCACTGGCAGTGAAGAATTCTGCCTTGTATTAAATGGAAAATTGGGATGGTTGAAGGTATTAATCTATATTAAATCTGCTTTTCTACATGAATTCTAAATTACAAAGAAAGACTTCTTTACTTCCTTCATTCTTGCTGCTTTATTTCTTTGGATTAAACCTGGTCACATATATTTTTGGACATATTTGCTAGCTGAAATCCTGTTTAGAAGAAGAGAGACCTCGTAGAGGTTTAATTTTATCAGCTGGTAAGTTTATAAGAGAATTTGTCCAATAACAATCTCAGATAACATCAATATTTAAGATTATCTATTTTTGAATGTACGTGTTTATCATTTGGATCAAAGAGTGGCCTTTAATTTATAGCAAAGAGAAAGGCTGAGTTTTCAGAAGAGACATAATTTTAGAAGGAGGAAAAACAGTGTATATAAAAAATAGCTATTTGCCTCATTAATCATTTTTATTGAGTCTTCCTGTACTAAAATGAACAGCCTGTTATGCGAGAAAAGGCTAAATGTCTAAATCTTACTTTAATGTTGATAAAACATATTATTCATAGTAACAAGCTTAAGGTTATTTTTATGTGCATATAATGGTTGTGCTGACCTGCTTTCGGGACATAATAATCCAGATTTTCCACTCAGCAAGGCATCTTATTCATGTAAATTTACTGCATATATTTGGAAATATATATCAGCAGTGAATACAATCTAAATTGCCGAGAATAATATGGAAAACCTGGGCTTAAATTAGAAGGGAGGCTAAATATATAAAGGTGGCTATCATGAATGCATCTACCTGCAACGGCTAAAGTAGGAGACAGAGCCCTAGATTCAAGTCAGAAAACTCGAGTTCTGGTCGCAACCTCTCTTTTCAGTAACTGTGTGATTTTGACCTTGAAGAATAATGTTTGACCCTGGTGCATCCCTAGATTTTTCATCTTAGAGTAGTGGTGTTATTGCTACTAAACCTATCTATACTGAGTATTATTTGTGACAGTTAAACTCTTCTGGGAGAGATAAACATGTGAACTTCCTTCACAAAATCAATAACTTTTTCATCATATTCACAATTTCTTAATTGAAATCTGTTAAGTGTCTGCTGTCTAGAATCTAATGACGTTGTCTAGAATCTAGGAATATAGCAGTGAGCAACCATATATATTACATGCATGAGAGCAAACTTCCTCCTTGCTGTTCTCCTGATAGTGAATTCTCAAGAGATCTGGTTGTTTGAAAGTGTGTGTTTGGTTTTCTGTTCCTGTGTCAGTTTGCCGAGAATGATGGCTTCCAGGTTCATCCATGTCCCTACAAAGGATGCAAACTCATCGTTTTTGATGGCTGCATAATATTCCATGGTGTATATGTGCCACATTTTCACTGTCCAGTCTATCATCGATGGGCATTTGGGTTGGTTCCAGGTTCTCACTCATAGACGGGTGTTGAACAATGAGAACACATGGACACAGGGAGGGGAGCATCTCACACTGGGGTCTGTTGGGGGGAAAAAGGGGAGGGACAGCAGGGGGTGGGGAATTGGGGAGGGATAGCATGGGGAGAAATAACAGATACAGATGATGGGGAGGAAGGCAGCAAATCACACTGCCATGTGTGTACCTATGTAACAATCTTGCATGTTCTTCACATGTACCCCCAAACCTAAAATGCAATAAAAAGTATATATATTTAAAAAAAAAAAAAAAAAGAAAAGAAAGTGTGTGTTACTTTCCCATGTGTTCTCTCTCTCTCCTCCTCCACCATCACAAGACATGCTTGCTTCCCCTTCTTGCACCGTGATTGCAGGTTTCCTGAGGCCTCCCAGTCCTAATTCCTGGTAAACCTGCTGAACTGTGAGTCAATTAAACTTCTTTTCTTCATAAACAACCCAGTCTCAGCTAGTTCTTTATAGTGTGAAACAGATTAACACAGCTATATACATTACATTACGTATAGTGCTATAGTTTAATCTTAAATAAATATAATGGAAATACATATATATTTTGTATGTACACTGTATGTGATACATATATACACTGTAGTATATAGAGTGCAATGGAGAAGTAAGTAATTCAGATTACTGGACCAAAATATTATGGATGTTATGACCTAGGGATTATGAGATCAATGAAAATATAAATAGGGTTCAGAAAAATCTAAGATGTTGGGGAAAAGCAAGGAAGTCTGAAGTCCCATCCTCAAAAAGGAACAGAATCAATTAGCAGAGCATAGCTACTGTGAGAACCCTTCTGCATGTTCTAGAAAGCAACACCTTTTTCAAACAATGGAGAATTGTTTTATCAAAATAATTGGTTGTAAATAACTTTCTGGATAAAAGTTGTGAGAAATGGACCCAAGATATTAAAGTAGGGGTCTTTGGACACACAAGCATGAAAGACACTGAGACAGAGCAAGAAACTACAATTTGTCAAGACAGGCAAAGGTAAGTAAATCACAAGACATCTAAACAGACATAGAGTTCCTTTTCCCTTTCCTTGATGTATTTCCTTGACCCTGGTGCATCCCTAGATTTTTCATCAAGGAAAGTTTAATACATCAAGGAAATGATGTATTAAGGAAAGTTTAAGGCAAATATGCCAGGTACCTTCCAGTTGCACAGAACTCTGTGGTGCACATTGCTATTCACTTTCCACCTAAATCTTTTAACAATAAAACTGAGGGCATGTGCTTTCATCATCATTTGTGAAATAAAGATTTTGAGCCTTCCTGATATGAAGTAGTAGCAGATGACACACAACTCACAAGTTATGAAGCAACTGAGCTTAACCTTAAAACATCATATTTTTCAAATTTTCTACCTTTCAATAGGTTTAGCTTGTAGTTTCATTTTGTAACTAGATAAAAGGAGGGATAATATCACTGTTGAACACACTGCCCACCTTTAGCCCTCAGTCCCATCCAAGGTCGTTAATTTTTTTTTTTTAAGAGGGAGTTCTGCTCTGTCTCCCAGGCCAAAGTGCAGTGATGCAATCTCGGCTCACTGCAACCTCTGCCTCTTGGGTTCAAGTAATTCTCCCACTTCAGCCTCTGGAGTAGCTAGGATTGCAGGTGACCATCGCCATGCCTGGATATATATGTATGTGTGTGTGTGTGTATATATATATATAGTGTGTGTGTAGACTATATATATAGTGTGTGTGTGTGTATAGTCTACACACTACATATATATATATATATATATATATATATATATATAGTGTGTGTGTGTGTGTGTGTGTGTGTGTGTGTGTGTGTGTGTGTATAGTCTCACTTTGTCGCCCAGGCTGGAGTGCAGTGGCACGATCTTGGTTCATTACACCCTCCACCTCCCAGATTCAAGTGATTCTCCTGCCTCGGCCTCCCGAGTAGCTGGGGTTACAGATCCAGGGCACCACACCCAGCTAAGTTTTTTGTATGTTTAATAGAGACAGGGTTTCACCATGTTAGCCAGGATGGTCTCAATCTCTTGACTTTGTGATCTGTCCACCTCAGCCTCCCCAAGCGCTGGGATTACAGGCGTGAGCCACTGTGCCTGATCTAATTTTTGTATTTTTAATAGCGACGGGGTTTCACCACGCTGACCAGGCTGGTCTCAAACTCCAGACCTCAGGTGATCCATCCGTCTTGGCCTCCTGAAGTGCTGGAATTATTGGCATGACAAAGTTGTTAATTTCTAGAAAGGGCTCATCTGCTATAACAACTACTCTTCCGATAGTAAAAGCTTTGCTAATACACCTGCTACTTTATGTGATGCCCTAACAGTGAGAATTATGA
This sequence comes from Alouatta palliata, assembly GCA_004027835.1. Taxonomy (NCBI): domain Eukaryota; kingdom Metazoa; phylum Chordata; class Mammalia; order Primates; family Atelidae; genus Alouatta; species Alouatta palliata. Next base: position 12,196 of record PVKV010018688.1, read on the forward strand.
AAACTATGTCTTTCAAGTGCATGTTTCACAAAGTACTTAGGTGTGATAGCCCATTTAATTATGGAGTTGTTATTACTGTCATGTTATAGATTAGAAAGTTTGAGGAATAAAGAAATAGATGGTCAATTTAAGTTATTAGGACCATATTTTGAATATATATCTATAAGATTCCATATTCTACACACTTCAAATAAGAATGATGTAAGGATTTAGTTCAATGATTTTTGTCTTTAACTATAATTGTTATAATTGCATTTAAGTAGTGTGAAACAATGGAATACAAAAGATGCATATAATAAAAAATATTTTAATTTAAATTTTAACACTCTTATAGAACAGTTGAGTTACTGTGGGCAAACATTTGTTTCCTGAACCTCAGTTTACTCATTAAATGGTAGAAATAATGGCAAATTTAAGATCTATTTTATGAATAAATTTGATAAATAAATTGCTTAAGATAGAGCATAAACTTAGGAGGTGCACAATCAATTGTAGCTGATATAGTTTGGATGCTTGTTCCTTCTAAATATCATGTTGAAATATGATCTCAATTCTGGAGGTGGGCACTAGTGGGAGGTGACTGAATCATGGAGCTGGATTATTCATGAATGGCTTAGCACCATCCCTTTGGTGATAGGCGAGTTGTCTTTCAGTAAGTTCACACAAGATCTGGTTGTTTAAGAGTCTGAGATCTCTCTCCTCTCTCTCTTGCTCCCACTCTTGCCATGAGATGTACCTGCTCCTGTTTCACTGTCTGCCACTGAGGCCTTGCCAGAAGCCAAACTGATGGCTTTCTGTATAATCTGAAGAACCTTGAGACAATAACAATAAAACATATAAGATATGTACAGTATAATAAGAGTATACTAAAATTTGGGATATTCTAACAGTATAATGCTGGTGCATAAATCACTTTTAACTATTATATAAAAATTAAAAGACAAAATAACTATAGCTACAATAATTTGTTAATGGTTACACAGTATAAAATGATGTAAATTGTGATATTAATAATATAAAATATAAGGGGGTAGAAGTTAATTTTTCAGATTTTCACATAGAGTTGAAGTTATCAACTTAAAATTGACAATTACACATATAAGTTGTTTAATTTCAGCCTCAGGGTGACCAAAACTTAAAGAGAAATAAGTCAAGGCGTAACATTACAAAATCTTTCAAATCACAAAGTAAGACAATAAGAGAGGAAAAAAAAAGAATTAAAAAATAGTATAAAAACAATAAAGAAAATGGCGATTGTCATCCTTAACTATAATTACATTAAAGGTAAATTGATTGAATTTTCTAACAAAAGATATAGAGTGGCTTCATGAATTAAAAAGTAGTAATAATAAGACTCAAGTGTATACTGCCTAGAAGAGATTAATTTAGACTTAAAGACAGACATAGCTAAAAATGAAGAGATGGAAAAAGATATTTTATATAAATGGTAACAGACAAAGAATAATATTGACTACATAGATTAGACAAAATATACTTCAGTAACTACAGAAGCAATAAAAATGGTTATTACATAATGATGATTTGGTCAATAATCAAGAGGCTATGTTAATTAGAAATATCTAGGCATTCAATGTTGAAACATCTAATATTATAATGCAAATGTTAATGGAACTGAAGGGAGAAATATATAGCTATAAAATAATATTAGAGAACTTCAATACCCCCACTGTCAACCATGGATAGATGATTCAAACAGAAAAGTCAATAAACAGCAGACTCAAACAACAGCTGTAGATCAAATGGATCTAACAGCCATATACGGAACATTTTATTCAACAGCAGAATATGCGTTCTTTCCAAGTAAACAGAAAACATTTTTCTGGATATAGCACATGTTAAAATATAACAAAGTCTTGAAATATTAAGCAGATTAAATTTATATATATGTACTTTTAAGCACAATGATGTAAAACTAAACATCAATAGTAGAAGGAAAATTGGAAAATTCAGAAATATGCAAAAATTCTATAACACATTTCTGGACAATCAATGGTTTAAGGAAGAAATCAAAAGAGAAGTCAAAAAAAATCTTGAGATAAATAAAAATGAAAATACAACATACCACACCAATGAGATGCCATGATAATATTCTAAAATGATATGTCATAGCAATAAATGTATATGTTAGAAAAATCTCAAATAAACAACCTAACTTTACCACTCAGGGAAATAGACGAAGCAGGACAAACTTAATTTAGCAAAAGGAAAATAATAGTAAGGACCAGAGCAGAAATAAGTGAAACCGAAACTACAGTATCAACAGAAAATAATCAATGACCTGTTGATTTATTATAAATATAAACAATATTGAGAAAATGTTAGCTAGACTAAGAAAAGCAAAAATATATATAAAGACTCAAATAAATCCATAAACAGAAAAGGAAATATAAAAACTGTTACCACAGAAATGCAAAGGATTATAAGAGACTACAATGAACAATTATCCACCAAAACCTGAATCTTTTAGAAATGGAGTATGTTTTAGAAGCATTCAACCTATCAAGACTGAAACATTAAGAGACAGAAAATTTGAACAGGCCAATAATGAATAATGAGATTTTATCAGAAAGCAGAACTTTCCAAGAAAGAAAACTCTTCAATCTTATAGCTTTGTTAGTAAAGTCTATCAAACATTTAAAGAAAAACTAACACCAATACTTCACAAACGCTTCCAAAAAGTTGAATAAGTGGGAACACTTCCAAACTTACGTTATCAGGCCAGCATTACACTGACATGAAAACAACACAAGGACAAAACAAGAAAATAAAATTAATGGCCGGTATTCCAAAGGAGATAGATATGAACTATCACAACAAAATACTAACAAACTGAATTTTACAGCATATTAAAAGGATCTTACATTCTTATCTGGTGAGGCGTGTGGTTGGAATTCAAGGATGGTTTGATGTAAGCAAGTCAATAATGTGTTACACCACATTGAGAGAATGAATAATGAAAGCACATAATCATCTCAATTGATACAGAAAATAATCATTTAAAAAAATTCAACAGCCTTTTATAATAAAAACTGTCAACAAATTAGGTATAAATGTGCCTCAACATCATGAAGGTAATGTGTGTCAAGGCCACAGTGGATATCCAGTGGATACTATAATCTATTAGAAAAAGCTGAATGCTTTTCTTTTAAGATTGGAAACAAGTTAAGGATTCCCACTCCCTATATTTCTATTCAATATAGTATGGAAAGTACTAGTAAGAGTACTTAAGAACAAGATGAAAATTAAAGAGCATCAAAACTTGAAAAAATAAAATTGCAGGTATTTTGAAGAAAATTTTATTTTACATAAGAAACCCTAAAGGATTTTTTTTTAATTAGAACTAATGAAGTAATTCTCCAAAGTTGAAGTATACAAAAATCATAAAAATCTTGTGTTTCCATACACTAACAACAAATTATCCAAAACATATTAAGAAAATAGTCACATTTAAATTACATCAAAAATACAATAAAATACTTAGGAATACATTTAACCAAGGAGCTGAAATATCTATACACTGAAAACTATAAAATATAGATAAAGGCATTGAAGAAAGCACACATAAATTAAGAAGATACCCCATGTTTATACACTGAAAGAATTAATGTTATTAAAATGTCTATACTACCTAAAGTGATCTAGACATACAATGAAATGCCATCAAAACCTCAGAATCTCAGACCTTTTTCTTAAAGAAATAGGAAAAATACCTACAATTTTTATAAAACCACAAAAGACTCCAAATAGCCAATGCAATTTTTAGCAAGATTAACAAGGTTGGAGTCATGAAACTCCTGATTTCTAAATATATTACAAATTCATAATAATCAAAACATCATGATACTGGCATAAAATCAGCATAAAAAACAATAAAAGAGAGCAATAGAGAGCCTAAAAATAAATTATGCAAGTACAGTTGATCGATTCTCAATAATGGTGCTAAGAACACGCAATAGGGAAAAAATAGTCTCTTCAATAAATGGTAGTGAAAGAACTACACATACACACACAAGAACATTAATTGGATTAAAAAAAATAAACTCATAATAGTTTAAAGATTTGAATGTAAGTCCTGATTTGTATAACCACTAGAAGAAAACAGAAAAGATAGGGTAAAATCTTCTTGACATTGTTCAGGGCAATCATTTTTGTACATCACCCCCCAAATGCAGGGAAAAAATGCAAAAATAGCCAAATAGGATTGAATTAAGCTAAAAAACTTCTGAAAGAAAAGGAAACAACAGAGTGAAAAGATAACATACAGAATGAAATAAAATATTTGCAAAGTATACCCTGATAAGAGTTTAATTTCTTTTTTTTTTTTTGTTCCCACCTGCCCCACCTTTCCCCACTTAAGGGTTTAATTTTCAAAACATATATGGAACTTAACACAATAGCAAAAAATAAGGCAGTTATAAAATGGGCAATTTATTTGACTAGACATTTCTCAAAAAAAAAATACACAAGTGGCCAACAGGTACACACACACACAAATCACTCAATGTCACTGTCACAATCACTCAGAAAATATAAATTAAAAGTACAATGAAATAACACCTCACAGTATTAAGATGACTAGAATTAAAAAAAAAAAACTGCTATAAAGAAAGTGGAAATATTGAAGTCCTTGTTCAGTGTTGGGATTGAAAATTCGTATAGCCATTAGGAAATTCAATGTGGAGTTTCCTCAAAAAATTAAAAATAGAACTATCATATAATCTGGCAATTCCACTAGTAGCATATCGACAGAATATACAAACAGTATCTAAAGAAATTCTGCACCCCCATGTACACTGCGGCATTATTTGCAATAGTCAAATTAGGGAATCAACCTAAATCTCTATGGACAGATGAATGGATAGAAATAATGTCATCTATATATACAATAACATATGAAAAAAAATTCTAGTATTTTTGAAAACACAGATGAGCCTGGAGGACACTAAGTGGAAAGAACCACCAAAAAGTGCTGCATAATATCACTCACAGGTGAAATCTAAGAAAATCAAACTCATTGAAACAGAGACTAGAAGGGTGGCTGCAAATGTCTGGGGAATGGAACAAGTTGGGAGATCTTAGTCAGAGCATACGTTTTCATTCCAGCAGGATCAATATGTTTCAGAGATCCAATGTACAGCATGAGGACTATAGATAATAAAACTGTATTGTATACATGAAATTAACTAAAAGAGTAGTTCTTAAATGTTCTTACCACCAAGAAATAGGTAATTATGTGAGATAATGAGTATGTTTATTAGCTTGATTGTGGTCATTATTTTATAATATATAAGTATATAAAAATATCACACTGTATAAAATAAATACATAATATTTTTATTTGTCAATTATGCCTCAATAAAAATAAAGAAAAGTGAGTGTCTCTGTTGACCCAAGACTGGTCTCAGTGAGTCACTCAGTTATCTTTTCTGATATTCCCTGATTCACCTACACTAAAAGTATTCTGTAGTTCATCTATCATAAGGCACATGAACATTCTAAAGGAGAGTTTATGTCCCATCTGAAAGCTTTTGTGAGTACTGTGTTGTGCCAGTACTTTTGTGAGTACTGTGCTTGGAGCCTTGTGTCCAAAAGAGAAAAAGACACAATATCTATCCTTAAAGAGCTCTTGGTCCACCCATGGAAGAAACGGGAGAACAAACACTTAAAGTAATGACATTTGTTCTTTTAAGTGAAGTCATAGAAACTACTGTTTTTCTATGTCAAAAACAGTTGACTACCAGAAATGTTAATATTTCAACCTTATATATGAGGTATATACTGGGGTCTATGGAGCAGATTGTTATAAATTATGACTAGAATTATTGTTCTTCTGGCACATATTTATACAAAACACTGTAGGGAATCACAGAAGTGAGCTTGAGTTAGTCAAATATGAGAAAAGCAAGCTGCTGAACTGAATTCTATTCTAACCTCATAATGCAGTTGCAAAGTAATTCATCACAAACAGGCCCACTCAACCAACTTCCCTGGACACATGGAAAGACAGTAGAAGGTAAATATAAGTGTATGTGTGTGTGTGGAGGGGGCTGAGAGCTGAGTTTACTGCAATTGTGAATTCATCAATGTGGAAGTTCCGTGTTATGTTTCTCCCAGTGAGAGCTGTATGTCTATTGATTAATTTGCTTTCTATGAAGGAGCTATTTTGGAAAACCGCTTGAGGATTCAAAGTAAATGCAAATGAGTAGTTAGAAAAAGCTAAATGCCTGGGAAAAAAAATAGGTGGAAGGAGTGTTATTCTACTTTATGGGTGTCGATATGAATGCCAACTGCCTGTCTGCATCCTGATAGCCTGTTGCCTTAAGTGTTTTTAAATAGCTTTAAAACAATTTACTTTCACATCGACATGATTTTCAGGAAGTTTTATTCATTAAATGTTTATTTATTCAATATCAAAATCTATGGGGACATAATGAATATATCTACATATAAGCATGTATCATAGAGATTTAGCTATTTAGGCAGAAAAAAAAAATGTTTGTATAAGGAAGACTGTGTTTTCTATCAGAGGAAACAGGGCAGGTTGCCAGGGTGTGTGGACGTTAGCCATTAACACTAATAAAGGCATAATTACCAACAGATAGCAAACATCTGCTATGTGATGCCAAATGCTGTGTTGGTAGGCTTATCTCTTTAACTCATGTGAACTCTCCATAGCAAGTGTGATCACTGCTTTTCAGATGATTAGTTTCTGGTTATGTCTGTATTTCAACCCCATGCCATAGTGTTGTGTCATTTGCCTTTATAGTCTTTATTAGATGTTAGCTGAATAAATAAGTGAGTAGGTATGCAAAATAATGAATGAATGAATAAATGAATGAATGCATAAAAGCTAAATTTTGGTGAAGCGGAAGCCCACAGAGCATGGAAAGAAAGCCTGTTAAAAATTTTAATACTATTCTTTGTCCGCTTGAGCTGCTATAAGATAATACCACCCAGCTAATTTTGTATTTTTAGAAGAGGCAGGGTCTGGGCATGGTGGCACATGCCTGTAATCCCAGCTTCTCAGGAGGCTGAGGTAAGAGAATTGCTTGAACTTGGGAGGTGGAGGCTGTGGTGAGCCAAGATCACACCATTGCACTCCAGCCTGGGCAACAAGAGTGAAACTTCATCTCAAAAAAAAAAAAAAAAAGATATTACCACCCTAATTTGTTCCTGGGTTGATTTATATGGAATTACACTGTTCCTGTTACCCACACTGTCCTTATAAACAACAAAAAGTTATTTCCCAGAGTTTGGAGACTGGCAAGTTCAAGATCAAGGTCCTAAGAGATTTAGTGTCTGAGTAGTACCGATTTTCTGGTTCAAAGATAACTTCTCACTGTGTCCTCACATGACGGAAGAGGCAAGGTGGCTCTCTAGGCACTATTTTATAAGGGTATTATTTCCATTTTTGAGGGCTATGCCCACATGAAGTAGTCACTTCCCGGAAACCCCACCTCAAAGTATCATCACATTGGGAATTCGTTTTCAACTAATTTTAGAAGAAAAAGATTCATAAGGGCTTGAACTAAGGTGGCATCATTGATGTTATGGAACAGACATGGCTAAGTCGTTTGCAACTTTTGTTGATTTCTGATTTGCAAAGCAAGTTTGTACACATCATCTCTTTGTATCCCCCCAATAAATCTTAGAGGCTAAGATTTTTTACTTCCTCATAAAAATGAGACACAAAGAAATCATGTAACTTTCCCAAGATCATGAAGCTAGATTGTAATTATGCAGCTCATAGTAGTAGTCTAATAATGCCCATTATGTGGAATGTTTGTGTAAAAACAAAGTTTCAGATCCTGTCTCTCTATATCAAATTTTTTGTGTTTACTCATACATTTTTTTATTAGATTTTGAAGAGAACATCTGCCAGTACAAGAAATGTGAAAAGGGAAGAAAAAGATTTTAAACACAAATGGCTGGGGGTGGGGAAAGGAACTAGAGAAGATTAAAGACGGTAAAGATGCAAATAGGAGTATTTTAGGAAAAGAAGATTTATGAGTCCAACTTAAGTCTCGTTGATTTGGAGTCACCAATGAGCTATCTAGGTGAAGATGCATAATAGTGAGATAGAAATTTAGCCCATAAGATTATGAAAAAAGAAATTGATAGTAATCTCAATGACAAAATGAGAAGTTTTGAAAAATTACATGAGATTTCCTAGAGAGAATGTATAAAAGAAGATAATTTTATAATTGTATATGTTACCATTTACTATTATCTCTTATTTATACTCAGAACATTAATGTTGGTGAAATATTTAAATTCAGGGTGCTGTATGAGTAAATTTGTGCTGTGTGTGTATGCAAGAGGATTTATACATGTGTATAACTTCAGAAAGAACATTGTATTCAGTGTGATAAGTGACATTGTGTGGTATCAGTGGTTTGTATTTTATCTGAATTGGTTTCCTCCAAGAAGCTAAATTACTGCTTCACAGAAACCCAGAAATGTAATGCCGCCCACTGAATTTCCTTCCAAGCTTTAAAAGTTGTCTCTTCTAGTGATAAAGTAAATCTCAGACATCCACAGTTAACAATGATAATCTGCAGTAAGCTTTTTAGAGAAATTCTCGGCAAAAACTCAGAAAGTAATAGACAACACAAAGGATTTACAATTGCCAGGCTCTTGTTCTATTAAGTCTATCACCCTAACTTGTTCCTGGGTTGATTTATATGAAATTACTCTGTTCCATTACTCATACTGTCCTTTTAAACAACACTAAATTCTGAGGGGAAAAGTATTGCTACAAGAAATACGTTAAAAGAATGAATGGTCTCTTCACAATGAACTGGTGGATGGTTACTTAAAAGAGTATATTTTAACATTTTTCGTAAGGCAGATCAGGTGGCAATAAAACAGCCTAAGTGTGCGTCCATGGATGAATGTGTATGTATGAATAATGGAGTGCTATTCAGCCTTAAAAAAAGAAATAAAACATTCTGTCATTGGTGACAACATGGATGAATCGTGAAGCCATTAAGTTAAATAATTCAACCACAGATACAAATGCAATATGATCTCACTTATATGTGGAATCTATAAAAGTCAAATTCACAAAATTAGAGAGTAGAATGGTGATTATTAGGACATGGAGGTGGGGGTGGATAAGGAAAGGGGAGACATTGGTTAAGGTGTACAAAGTTTCAGTTAGATGGGAGGAGTATGCTCTGGTGATCTATTGAATAGCATGATACTTACAGTTAACAATGTGTTGTATATTTCCAGATTACTCTAGAAGAACATTTTAAATGTTCTCACCACACATAAATGATAATATTTGAGGTGATGTGCATGCTGCTTACCCTGATTTGATAATGCCACACACAATGTACACATATATCAAAACGTCACATGGTACTCCAAAAATACATACAATTATTGTCAATAATAACGTAAAACTTTTTAACATAAAACACAAATGAATCTGTGTTTTAGAAGAGACTACAAAATTTCTGAAAATTTTTTCATCATAAAGATATTTGGAGTTGTATCATAGAACAGACCTGAGAGTGGAGGGCATTGGGCTGAAAACACAAGGTTTTCAACCAGCGTAAAGAGCAGCTCACAAGAGCCAAATAAGTCATGATTTGGAATTAATTCATAACTGCTTTGCCCTCAATATGTGATTTCCTAGGTGGGCCAACATCTTTAAAAAACATTTTTAGCAATTGTCACTGCTCACAAATGGATGACATTTTTCAAAAGTATTAAACTCCCTTTACAAAGCAGAGATGCCTGTTTATTAAATGTTAGCATACGTTTTTGTTGAAAAAGTTAACCTGAGTGAATTCTTCTTCATTGTAGAGATATTTGTAGTGCAATGGATGAAAGACTTACTTATAAGGCAACAAGGAGAAGATAATACACTTATTTGAATGTCACTATTTCCAATACCATTTATGTTTACATTTTCTTCTGAAGTATCCTGAATATATGAGTTTTGAAAAATAAAGGAAATACACTGGGTGCAATGGATTTCATAGTAGCAAAGGATGCAATTAAGGTAGTGCTATCACTTGTCATTATCAGTTGCATTCACACACAGTATAGCCTAAAATGATTTCAATGCAATTTTTCATATCCATGGCCTCTGAAATTTACATTATTTTTTATATCATATTTCAGTAGGCCTTTCTGCATCTATTCATCACCATCCCCTTTTCTCCTATTTTTTCTTAAGTTTTTTCAGGATGACTTTATATTAAATATGTATGACCCTAAGAAATATGTACAGGAAGCATCTTAAGGGAATTAACATTTATTAAGTGTGTTATGTGGTTTTGGTGCTTAAAGTGTCTCATTGAATCCCCAGGAAATCTTATGGAACGCTTAAGGGAAGATTAATACTTAGCATGAATTCTAATAGCTAGTCTGTGTCAGCACTAGGAGTTACCATTGTTCTAATTATTTGATGGACGTACACTGCTTAGTGTACACATGCCTTCTTTTGAGAAAATAGTTCCTCATCCATTCTTAGCAATAACATAGATTCAGTGAGGTGCAGGTGAAGCTAATTTTAACTCCTTAGATTCAGATGAAAGGTTTTAGTATCCTAGTTGAAGTATACGGAATGCATATAGTTAATGATGTCTGTAATACCAACAGTTTAGAAGGCCAGGGCGGGAGATCACTTGAGGCTGGAAGTTCAAGACAAATTTGGGCAACATGGTGATATCTTGTTTCTACAAAAAAATTAAAACAGCCGGCTGTGGTGGTGCCACCTCTAGTCACAGCTGCTTTGGAGGCTGAGAGAGGAGGATCACTTGAGTGAAGGAGTTTGAGGTTACAGTGAGCTACAGTCAGGCCACTCAACAATAGCCTGGGTAACAAAGGAGGATTCTGTCTCTAAAACAAGAACAGAAGCATGTAGTTCAAGTGAGACGCATGAACTCAACGGGGTGAATCCAAGTTTTCTCCTGGACACACAGGGAAAAAAGGATCTGTCTTTCTTTGCAATTAAAGAAACTAGAGAAATAAGTTTAAGGTGGGCTTAAAGCTGAGTGACGCTTCCTTGCCATTATTTATTGTTTTAAAAAGCTGTCGGAAAAAATGAAACAAAAGCAAATAGAGTCAGGAAAAAAAGAGAAAGAAGAAGCCATCATGTCAATGTCTGAAAACATGAATTCACTTCTACCTGAAACTGACTTTAATCATTAGACTTCCCAGTTATATAAGCCAATATTTTCCTATTGTATTTAAAATAATTTGAATTGGATTTCCCTCCATTGGATGTGAAGTAACTTGATGAATACAGATTTCTAAGCCAATGCCTCTTTCATAGTTTTCTTTTTAAATTTTTCTCTTTTATAAATGTTAATGTTTGGAACAACTAATTAAACTTAAGTGAGCTATAATGCAGAGTAAGTCATCGAGCCACTGTGGACATTAGAGGTGAAAAAGTGCATGATCTTGGGCCTTTAAAAACTTATAAAATTGTTTTGTGAAAGAGAAACAAATTTGAATGTTGACATCAATGACATAAGGCAGAGTGTAAAGTTCTATACTAGTAATCCAAAATGCCATGGGAATCGCAGATAAGAAAAATCATTCTACATGGATATTGCATATTTAAAACAATGTTTCCTGAAAAGACTAGGATTTTATCTAGTATTGTAGAATAAATATGATTCAAATACAGTTCAGAGAATGATACTGAGGCATTAAAAAAAGGCATGTAGACTGAATAGTGCAAAACACGTTAAAAAAAAAAAAATTAGGCCAGGTGCGATGGTTCATGCCTGTAATCCCCGTACTTTGGTAGGCTGAGGCGGGCAGATCATCTGAGGTCAGGAGTTCGAGTCCAACCTAACCAACATGGAGAAACCCCATCTCCACTAAAAATACAAAATTAGCTGGGTGTGGTAGTGCATGCCTGTAATCCCTGCTACTCGGGAGGCTGAGGCAGGAGAATCACTTGAACCTTCGAGGCAGAGGTTTCAGTGAGCTAAGATCCAGGCATTGCAACAAGAGTGAAACTCCATCTAAAAAAAAAAAAAAAAAAGAAGCATTTTGGTGGGTCAATATGAATGAATGAAATCTAGGATATTATATAGATGGTCATAGAAGCTTGGGAAAATAGTTGTTTTTGCTATAAACTGTGAATAGCTGAGAATACGAAGTCAATGAATTTGACTTTTATTCCTATGCATTGATTTAGATAAAATCATGCATGATAGGAATGTAGGGATAAAAGAGAAAGTTTGGAGAAATATATAGTTACCTTAGAATCTTGTAAAATTTAAAATTGGGGGGATGCTATTTTTCCACTCTGATATTTTCTTTATGTTAGATAGACCACCATTAGCATAACTCTCCCAGTTTCTCTCTGCCTTTAAAAGCAGAGATGGAATGATTCATGTGACTAGTAACCTGGGAAGAATAACTGGCTAAAATCAACTAAGTTCCTTATTTCTCCTTTTGTAGTGAGATAGCCTCAGAGAAAGGACTTCTCTGACTCTTCATGCCCCGGCCCTTACTTGGGCAGGCATTCTACCCGTGGAGGCATGTCTCATTAAGTGTTGCCTGCGACTGGAAAATTGAGTTCAGGTAATTCTGGGGTTTACTGAGTGTAGGTGGATATTTACAGGTATATCCCCCATAAGCCCTTTTTTTCCATCTGGCTTTTATTAGTAATAAAGACACTGTTTTTTTCTTCTATTTTTCTTTTCTTTGTTATATTTCTTTCTTTCTTTCTTTTCTTTTTCTTTTTTTTTTTTTTTTTTTTTTGTATAATCTAAGCAGAGACGAGAGGAATGTGGTACCTACAGATACTCACATTGGGTGGATGGACCAAAAAACTCAAGAAATGAGAAATATCTGAGGAGTGATTGTGTTGGCCTGTCAGGTGTTTGGACCTTTTGGTCTTTGGCGGGTGGGCTAAACATTTTGATCTGGGTGGTGGTAGAGATAGGTGTTAGACTAGGCACATGTTAAAAGTTGTATAATTGCATTTTAACTGCAGAACCTTAGCCAAGAGTCTTTAGCAGTCCATAGTCATTTTAACCCTGATGGATGGCTGCACTTTCAGATGACTTTGTGCAAAAAAGATGGCTGTATCTTTAGAGGCAGACCGGAGTTTGGGGATGCTCAGGCCTCAATAAAATCCGTGGGCTTCATAATTGGTCCGAGAAGACACAGCTACTCTAATAAATGTGGGCCACTCTGGCCTCAGTGAAATGGAGATGACTCAGATGAGATGACCTCAGAGTTCTTTCTGCTGCAGCTTGGCTTTGAACTACACTTAGCTTACCTAGGCAGTCAGTGGAGTACTCAAGAAAGGTATAAGCTTAACAACAGCAAGAGCATCAGAAGGCTTGGAAGGGGTCTTTATAGTCAAGACATACTATACAGAAAAAGGCTTCCTAGGCAGCACAGAAGAAAACAGACATATGTGACTCAACCATAGGGGTAAGGATCTTACTATAACAAATACAGGCCTTGCTGTTTTAAACTTCAAGGCAGCCAGGGACTTCTGAGTATAGAAAATGCACTAATGAAGTTACAGCTTAAAGTATTCAGGCCAGACCTAGGTAGGCAATGAATGACAATTCCATTAAAACTGAAAATGCCTAAGCTCACTAAGGTGGCACATTATAAAATTGAAAAGACCTCGTTCTCATTTTAGCACTGAATTCCAGAAACATAAGGCTCAAAAGACAAAATCAAATTATAAATAGTATGCATATCTAGACCCTTACCCATATCATCCCCTATCTTGGAAAATGATTAACAGATAAAGCAAAACTTAGCCATAAATTGAGGATTTATCTCAAACAAATTGAGATATACTTGCTATGGATTTTGGACAAGTGGAAGAAAGGGACGATATCTGAGTAAGACAAAAGTAATAAAGCATTTGTTTTCTTTGTCCCCCATCTATCATCCTTTATTCAGTATGCTATGGCCTTTGTCAATCATAAATAGAAGCTCTAGGACCATGATATTTTCTGGATAGCTGTTTTAAGAGTTGGACATTGGTTTTTAAATTCAATGGATTTAAGTCCTATGCTTTGATATGCCTGGGTGTACATTTCACATTTAGAGATTATTAAAAGTGATACTCATAAAAGCTAGGTATTATATTAATATAACCACTAGGAATACCATTCCAGGGAAAAAGAGCTCAGGTTGTAGGTGCTAAAGGGACCCCTCCTCCGCCCCGCAACCTAACCTAGGTATTGACAATCTGAAAATCCCACTAGCTAGAACTGAAAATAATAAAAAGTTTAAAGTGATTAATTTTAGACTTTAAATTTCAAGTCAAGACAATTTGAATTCCAACTTCAATACCTTCAGACTAACATTTTTGGACTTAAAGTGCAATGGAAAATAATCTTTCAACTTTAATTTCTGCTTGAGAATTTCACAATTAGAGTTTACATTTAAATTTGACATTTGTCTATTTTTGGCATTTTATTGTCTGAATATCATGTATTTTATTATAGAATCTTAATTTTTAAACATTTGATTTTATGCAGAATTGTGGCTAGACTATATTGGAGAATGCAGCTAGATTTAAGTTGGGATTGGAAGTAGAATAAGGAATGAGTTTTTAGTGATGTGTAAAGTGACAGTGGAATTCATATAATTAATGTCCCGTCTGCCGCTTTTCAGAGCTTTCTGGGGACAAAATGTAAGCTACAGAGCAGTGCTTTAAAAAAGGGATTTCCAAAGAGCAGTGGATGTCATTCTTATGTTAATTTTCCACTGATGAAAACCCATGCCTAGCAGTCTAGCAGCCCAAGCCTTCTGAACGATGAAGGGATGTTTTCACTACTCTTCTAACTTTGCCTTTCTTTTGTCTTATTTCTCAATTGTTTAGAACTTGGGGAAGAAAGATTAATGCCATTCACAGTGCAGTCTCAGATTCCAAAATTATTAATCAGATGAGAGTTACTTTTAGAATCAAATCAATAATGTTGGAATCAAGGACTGTTCTTTAAAAATGACAAAAAATATTTTTAAGACATCACTTTACCAAAAGGACAGGATAAGGGAAGAATCTGTAATATAGTATTTGTAAATTAAAATTAAACAATGATGTTTAAGAAGTACATTATAGTAGACCTGAGTTGCAGGCACTGTGCATATTGGATCAGACAGTGCTTTCAGGCATATTCAAGCTAAAAATCTGCAGCTTGATTATGCATATGTTATACCCATTAGTATCCTGAGTAGGACTGTCTAAAAGAAATACAAATGGAATAACTAATTTAAAGCTTTCTAAAAGCCACATTAACTAAGCAAAAGAAACCAGATGAAACTAATTTAATATTACATATTGTTTGACTTGATATGTTCAAAATATTTAGTATTAAATGTACATAAAAAGTATAATAATATTCTAGATTTGCTTTTAAATTGTCTTTAAAATATGACATGTGTTTTAGACCACCAGCACATCTCAATTTGGACTAGACACATTTAAGGTGTTCATGGCTATACGTGGCTAGTGGCTTCTGTATTAGCACATAGAGAAATGAGGGCAGCTGTGAAAGAAAACTAATACTAGTTTGGTTGGAACAACATAGGTAATATTCTCAAGATGATGTCATGGTTTACAAATCCCATAGTCAATGATGATGTGGCTAAATTATAGAACAGTCATAAAGTTTATGTCTGGGACAAACTTGAGAGGTCATCTGATCCAGCTCTTTTTATTTTATTTGCAGGAATTGTGCTCAGGAGAAAATACGTGACCCACTAATGTCACACAGGGAATTGGCAAAAGAGCTGAAACCAAAAACAAGGCCTCTTATTTTCCAGTTATGGGCACACTGCACAAGATGGCTTTGGGTTTCTTCCTTCTTTGGACCCAATGAGAGCATTTGACTTGCTTCTGAGTGACAAGAAAGAAAACAAGCAGAAATGATCTTTCTACTTATGCTGGCTGCTTTATATGCTGTATTAGTCAGTCCTTGCATGGCTACAAAGAAATAACTGAGACTGAGTGATTTATAAAGAAAAGAGGTTTAAATGGCTCACTGTTCTGCAGGATGTATGGGAAGCATGATGCCGGCGTCTGTGTGACTGCTTGGCACCTGGGAAGGCCTCAGGAAACTTTCAATCATGGTGGAAGGAGAAGGGGAAGCAGCCACAGCTTACATGGCTAGAGCAGGAGAAAGAGAGAGCGTGGAGGTACCACACACTTTTAGGCAACCAGAAGTCATGAGAACTCACTCATTAGATAGTACCTACATAGGGGATAGTGCTAAACCATTCATGATAACTCTGACCCTATGGTCCAATCACCTCTCCCCTCCTCCAACAATGGGAATCACAATTTGACATGAGATTGTGTCAGGAACACAGAACCAAACCATATTACATGCATTCACACATCTTAGCATTTTGTTCTGTTTCAATGACAAATTGCCCTTTTAGAAATGAAAAACATTTGAGGTTTTTTTTTTCTCTTGAAATAGGTCATTCTACAGTGTATAATTTGTAGCAGAGGTTGCCTAGCCTCATCCTCCTGGAAGGCAAGCATGATAAATACCATACTTGTATAATTGAGTAGAAATTCCTTTTCCATTTCCAGATTTTAAAATCTTGCACTTGCCAAACTCAACATTCCATTACCATAAACCTCTGCATTTCATTTATCCTGCAGATTAGATTTGCAAATAAGAATTGTGGATTCTTTCTTTATTTTAAACTAGGCTTTTCAAGTACTGCATTATGCTCCATTGAGCCAGGTTTCAAGATGTGGAAATTAAAACTCAGTGAGAGAGAGTCATAAACACCGTCTTTAACCTCAAGAATTATAGTGATACGTGGCATTACAGGATTCATCAACATGACAGAAAATCATAAGATGGATTATGGGGTAAAGCATCTGATGGCAGGAGAGAGTGTAATGGTAGGTTATATGAATGTCATAAATGGTACTCCAGAAGAGCTATGTGGAAACTCTGAGGTTTAATGCAGATAGGTGCCCTTAGCTGGGCTAAATGGGAAATGAAATATTCAAATGACAAGGAGCCTTCTTCCAGCAATATCATAGTCTTAATGTGTGACCTTAGGCAAGTCATTTACCTGCATAG
The DNA here is from genome assembly GCA_004027835.1 of Alouatta palliata. NCBI lineage: Eukaryota > Metazoa > Chordata > Mammalia > Primates > Atelidae > Alouatta > Alouatta palliata. The sequence continues at coordinate 29,274 of PVKV010018688.1, forward strand.
CCCTCACTTGCCTAGCTTCAGAATGATGCCATCATCTATATGTAGCCAGATAATGTTTACAGAGAGCTCTAAGATGCTTGGATGAAAGACTCTATTTACATGTAAAGTAGTGTTATTATTCAAATCCCCTCTCTGCTAACTACTCTGTAGCAGGTGTATTAAAGGAGAGCAAATGAGGAAGGAGAAAAGGAAAATTGGCTCCTTAAGTGACAGAGATCTGATTATCCCAAATTGACTCATTCTGAAAAGGGGAAAGAGGAGGGTGGATCTGCTGCATTTAACCATTTCCTAACAGACTTTACTTTGAATAAGCAAATAAGCAGAATGAGACCAATCAGTACATTTTTCCATTCGTGAGGGAAAAAAAAATCTGAGATAGGAATAAATCCACTAAACTTCTGAGCATAATCCCCCTATGAACAGTTTCAGATACATGCATGTGGCTTCCATTAATATGTAGCACTATAAAAATTTAAAATATATCTACTTTACCACTTTCTTCTTGACATATATATACACACACACACACACACACACACACACATACATGGAACTGAATTAGCATTGGTATGATTGTCATTTGTTAATTGAACATGGTATGGTAATGATTATTTTCCCAATTTTATATCTTATTGATTCATAATGACATATAGTTATTTTTTCTTTTTTTAAAAATTTGTTATTGGTACATAGTAGGTATACATATTTATGAAGTACATAGATGTTTTGATACAGGTATTCAATGTGAAATAAGGACATCATGGAGAATGAAGTATCCATCTACTCAAGCATTCGTCCTTTGAGTTAAAACAATCCAGTTACACACTAAGTAATTTTAAAATGTACAAGGAAGTTATAATCAACTATAGTCACCTTGTTGGGCTACAAAATGATAGGTCATATTCATTATTTCAAGATATTGTTTTTGTACCCATTAAAAATCACCATCCTCCCCCATCTACCAACTACACTTCCCAGCCTCTGAAAACCATTCTTCTACTCTCTATGTCCATAAGTTTAATTCCTTTGATTCTTATGGAATCTAATTCCATAAGATTACACAACTAAGTGAGAACATGTGACTTTTTACTTTCTGTGCCTGGCTTATTTCACTTAACATAATAGTCCCCGGTTCCATCATGTTATTACAAATGACTGGATTTTATTCCTTTTTATGTCGTGTTTTTATATTTTTATATAGTGCTCCATTGTGTATATGTACCACATTTTCTGTATCCATTCATCTGTTGATGGACATTTAGGTTGCTTCCAAATCTTATCTATTGGAAACAGTGCTACAACAAACATAGGTCAGCAGATAACTCTTTGATATAGCGATTTGCTATCTTTCAGGCATATACCCAGCAGAGGGATTGCTGGATCACATGTTAACCCCATTTTTGTTTTTCTGAAGAACCTCCAAACTATTATCCATAGTGGTTGTGCTACTTTACATTCCCACCAACAGAGCTCAAGGGTTCCCTTTCCTTTGCATCCTGGCCAATATTTGTTATTGCCTGTCTTTTGAAAATAAGCCATTTTAACTGTAGTGAGATGATATCTTATTTTAGAATTTATTTGCATTTCTCTAATAATCAATGATATTGTGCGTCTTTTCACAGAACAATTGCAATTCCTTTGTCTTCTTTCGAGAAATGTCTATTTAAATCTTTTGCCCATTTCTTGATCAGATTATTAGATTTTTTCCTATTGAATTGTTTGAGATCCTTTTGTAGTCTACTTATTAATCTCTTGTCAGATGGGTAGTTTTTAAACATTTTCTTCTGTTTTGTAGATTGTCTTTTCACTTTGTTAATTGTGTCCTTTGTTGTGTAGAGATTTTTAACCTGATGTGATCACATTTGTCCATTTTTGTTTTTGTTGTCTGTACTTGTGAAATACTGCTCAAGAAATTTTTGCCCAGACTGATCTCCTGGAGATTTTCCCCAACGTTTTTTTGTAGTCATTTTGTAGCTTGAGGCTTTAGATTTAAGTCTTTAATCCATTTTTATTTGTTTTTTTAATATGTTGAGAGATAAGGGTCTAGTTTATTTCTTCATATAGATATCCAGTTTTCCCAGCACCATTTATTGAAGAGATTGTCTTTTTCTCATGTATTTTCTTGGTTAAGTTATTGAAAATGAGTTCACTGTAGGTATATGGATTTGTTTCTGGGTTCTCTATTCTGTTCCATGGTCTAGGTGTCTGTTTTTATGTCAGTACCATACTGGTTTAGTTATTATAGCTCTATAATGTAATTTGAAGTCATGTAATGTGATTCATCCAGTTTTGTTCTTTTTTCTTATTAGGATAGCTTTGGCTATTCTGGGTCTTTTGTAGTTCCAAATAAATCTTAAGATTGTATTCTATATTTCTGTGAAGAATGTCATTGATATTTTGACAGAGATTGCATTGAATCTGTTGATTGCTTTAGACAATATGGACATTTTAACAATAATGATTATTCCAATTCATGAACATGGAATATTTTTTCCATTATTTTGTGCCCTCTTCACTTTCTTTCAAGTATGTTTTTCACTTTTATTACAAATATATTTTACTTGTTTGGTTTTAATTCCTAGGTATTTAATTTTATGTGTGGCTATTGTAAATGGGATTACTTTTTATTTCTTTTTTACATTGTTTTCTCTTAGAATGTAGAAATCTTACTGATTTTTGTATGCTGACTTTGTATCCTGCAACTTTACTAAATTTGTCTATCAGTTCTAATAGTTTTCTTGTGGAGTCTTTAGGTTTTTTCAAATATAAGATTATATCATCTGCAAACAAGGATAATTTGACATATTTTTTTCTAATTTAGATGTCCCTTATGTCTTTGATCTTATTCTTCTAGCTAGGACTTCCAGTACTATGTTGAATAACAGTGATTACAGGGGAAACCCTTGTAAAGTTCCCGATCTTAGAGGAAGGACTTGCAGTTTTTTCCAATTCAGTATGATACTAACTGTGGGTCTTCTGTATATGGCTTTTATTATATTGTGGTATGTTCCTGCTATCCCCAGTTTAAGGGTTTTTATTATAAAGGGATGATCAATTTTATCAAATGCTTTTCCAACAGCAATTTAAATGAACATATAGCTTTTATCCTTCATTCTGTTGATATAATGTATCAAACTAATTGATTTGTGTATGTTGTACCATCCTTGCATCTGAGGAATAAATCCCACTTGGTCATGAAAAATGATCTTTCTAATGTATTGTTGAATTGGGTTTGATAGTACTTTGTTGAGGATTCCTACATAAATATTCATTAGAGATATTAGCCTGTAGTTATATTTTTGTTGTTGTTGTGTCTTCATCTGTATTTGAGATCAAGGTAATACTGACTTTACAGAATGCAGTTGAAAGTATTTCCTTC
>PVKV010018688.1:32752-44163 GCA_004027835.1 Alouatta palliata
TTTTTTTTTTTTTTTTTTTTTTTTTTTTTTTTTTTTTTTTTTTTTTTTTTTTTTTTTTTTTTTTTTTTTTTTTTTTTTGCCTTATTTGTTTGCTGACATTTATTTTTCATCATTGCAACCATGCCATGAAGAACATGACCAAGGCCCTGAGGCACTTCACAGACAGCATCGTGGAATGACAGAATTGGAGCCAAGCAAATTTTCAAAGCAAGCTGCTGAAAATGAAAAAACAAAATACTATATTGAAAAACTTTTTGAGCATTTTGGTGAAAATGGAAGATTATCCTTTTTCGGTTTGGAGAAAATTTAACAAACTTGCGCCTTGGAGAGAGAAAAGTAGTTGAGATTAATCATGAGGATCTTGACCATGATCATGTTTTTTGTTTTTCCTGGGAAAATGAACCTCTAATATTGCTTAAGACAATGTAGAATAAGTTAGAATATGCTAGAAATCCTTTGCTGTGATATCTAATGCTTGTGATCCTGACATGAAATGTCCATGAAGTTTTTTTTTAAACAGTAAGACATGCCTTCATATTTTTCTAATTTTAAGAGAAAAATTGGAGATTAAAAAATGAAGTATGAGGCTTCATCCCCTTTTGTCCATTTCTCTTATCCTTCTTCATCTTTTTTACTTGTTGTGCATTTCTTAAAAAGCACAAGTAAGCAATATAAGAAAAAAGGAATCAAAGGAAGAAGGCACAATAATAAGAGGTAACCCAGCTTTCCCATCACATGTAATCCTTCCACGTTGTTCTTAGGAGGTGGGCACTATCGACACTACCTTCATAGCTTTTGACCTTGCAGTAGGGAAGTGTCCATTCATGGTTGCAGTGACAGTGTTGTTTATTGTTGCAGACTCCCCTCATTTGCAGGTCTGAGGCTGACAGGCTTGTGACAGACCAACCACACTGGCACAATTCTTATGGATGCAGATCCTTTCTGAACTACATACCCTGCCATCTTTCACCTGACCAATATCAGGTATAGACACCCCTAAATGATAATCAGTGCCCCAGCAAGTTGTGTCACTGAGGTGAAACTGCTGCACTGTAGAATGCTCCATCAGATTAGGAATGACTCCTACATTTTCACACTGAAACCTCCCACACATGGTATCAGGGGGCCAACATTTTACGTATGTTGTGCCAACAATACCACAATGACCAAAATGGTTTCCTTGGGTGTTGATTTCTCGTTAGCAACTCTGAGATGCACTCCTTGTTTTCTGGCCTAAAATCTCTTTACATTATATATCATGGCCATTATATGTCCTTTCATAGCAGAAGGCACTGACATTACAGGAGATCTGTCCTGCAGATACACATCATCTGGGCATTGATGGGATATCCCATTGCATGACTCTGGAAGGTAACATTCACTGACTTGTCTGCAAAAAATTCCTGATGGCAGAAATTTGCAGTCTTTCCAACATGATACAAAAGCATAAGCAGCTCCAACACTTTTCTTATTGGGGTACTTTTTAATATGGCTTTAATATTTTTACTTGTTCTTGATCTTTCAGGTTTTCATTTTCTTTCTGGTTCAATTTTCATAGGTTGTATGTGTCTAGGCATTTGTCCATTTTTTTCTGTATTTTCCAATTTATTGGCATATAGTTGCTCATAGTATCCACTAGCAAACCTTTACATTTCTGTAGTATCAACTGTTTTGTCTCGTTTTTCATTTCTGACTCTATGAATTTGGATCTTCTCCTTTTTTTTTTTTTTTTTTTTTTTTTTTTTTTTTTTTTTTTTTTTTTTTTTTTTTACTTTTTTAAAAATTTATTTATTTTACTTTAGGTGCATACTATAGCTGGCAATTCTCCCCATGTTATCCCTCCCAACCCTCCCTTCCCTCCCCACCCCCTATTGTCTCTCCCCTACCCCCCGCGAACTGTCCCCTGTATGTGATGTTTCTCTCCCTGAGTCCACGTGTTCTCATTGTTCAATACCCACCTATGAGTGAGAACATACAGTGCTTGGCTTTCTGTTCTTGGGTCAGTTTGCTGAGAATGTTGGTTTCCAGATTCATCCAAGTCCCTACAAAGGACACGAACTCATTGTTTTTGATGGCTGCGTAGTATTCCATGGTGTATATGTACCACATTTTCTTTGTCCAGTCTATCATTGATGGGCATTTGGGTTCATTCCAGGTCTTTGCCATTGTACACAGGGCTGCAATTAACATACATACGCATGTGTCTTTATAGTTGAATGATTTATAGTTCTTTGGGTATATACCCAATAGTGGGATTGCTGGGTCAAGTGGAATTTCTATTTCTAGATCCTTGAGAAATTGTCACGCTGTCTTCCACAATGGTTTAACTAATTTATACTCCCACCAACTGTGTAAGAGTGTTCCTGTTTCTCCATATCCCCTCCAGCATCTGTTGTCTCCCGATTTTTTAATGATCACCATTCTAATTGGCATGAAATGGTATCTCAATGTGGTTTTGATTTGCATTTCTCTAATCACCAGTGATGATGAGCATTTTTTCATATGTTTGTTGGCCTCATATATGTCCTCTTTTGAAAAGTGTCTGTTCATACCCTTTGCCCACTTTTGAATGGGGTTGTTTGTTTTTTTCTTGTATATGTGTTTTAGTTCTTTGCAGATTCTGGATATTAGCCCTTTGTCAGATGGGTAGATTGCAAAAATTTTTTCACATCCTGTTGGCTGCCGATTCTCTCTAATGATGGTTTCTTTTGCTGTACAGAAGCTCTGGAGTTTAATTAGATCCCATTTGTCTATCCTGGCTTTTATTGCCATTGCTTTTGGTGTTTTAGTCATGAAGTCCTTGCCTATGCCTATGTTCTAGATGGTTTTGCCTACGTTTTCTTCTAGTGTTTTTATGGTGTTAGGTTTTATGTTTAAATCTTTGATACACCTGGAGTTAATTTTAGTGTAAGGTGAGAGGTAGGAGTCCAGTTTCTGCTTTCTTCACATTGCTAGCCAGTTTTCCCAACACCATTTATTAAACATGCAGTCTTTTCCCCGTTGCCTGTTTTTGCTGGGTTTGTCAAAGATCAGATGGTTGTAGATGTGTGGTGTTTCTTCTGGGATCTCTGTTCTGTTCCATTGGTCTATGTCTCTGTTTTGGTACCAGGACCATGCTGTTTTGATTACTGCAGCCTTGTGGTATAGTTTGAAGTCTGGCAGTGTGATGCCTCCAGCTTTGTTCTTTTTGCTTAGGATTGTCTTGGCTATGCAGGGTCTCTTGTGATTCCATATGAAGTTTAAAGTGTTTTTTTTTTTCCAGTTCTGTGAAGAAGGTCATTAGTAGCTTGATGGGGACAGCATTGAATCTATAGATTACTTGGGGAGTATGGCCATTTTCATGATATTGATTCTTCCTAACCATGAGCATGTAATGTTTCTCCATCTGTTTGTGTCCTCTCTTATTTTGTTGAGCAGTGGTTTATAGTTCTGCTTGAAGAGGTCCTTTACATCCTTTGTTAGTTGTATTCCCAGGTATTTTATTCTCTTTGTAGCAATTGTGAATGGGTGTTCGCTCTTGATTTGGCTCTCTATTTGTCTGTTATTGGTATATAGGAATGCTAGTGATTTTTGCACATTGATTTTGTATCCTGAGACTTTACTGAAGTTGCTTATCAGTTTGAGAAGATTTTGGGCTGAAACAATGGGGTCTTCTAGATATACAATCATGTCATCTGCAAACAGAGACAGTTTGACTTCCTCCTTTCCTAACAGAATATCCTTTATTTCCTTTTGCCTGATTGCTCTGGCTAGAACTTCCAATACTGTGTTGAATAGGAGTGGTGAGAGAGGGCACCCTTGTCTAGTACCTGATTTCAAAGGGAATTCTTCCAGCTTTTGCCTGTTCAGTATGATATTGGCTGTAGGTTTGTCATATATAGCTTTTATCATTTTATATGTTCCATCAGTACCTAGTTTATTGAGAGTTTTTAGCATGAAGGGCTCTTGAATTTTATCGAAGGCCTTCTCTGCATCTATTGAGATAATCATGTGGTTTTTGTCTTTGGTTCCATTTATGTGATGGATTACATTTATGGATTTGCATGTGTTGAACCAACCTTGCATCCCTGGATCTTCTCCTTTTTTTTTTTTTTTTTTTTTTTTTTTTTTTTTTTTTTTTTTTTTTTTTTTTTTTTTTTTTTTTTTTTTTTTTTTTTTTTTTTTTTTTTTTTTTTTTTTTTTTTTTTTTTTTTTTTTTTTTTTTTTTTTTTTTTTTTTTTTTTTTTTTTTTTTTTTTTTTTTTTTTTGATGTAGGCACTTATAGCTATAAACTTCCTCTTTATTATTTCTTTTCCTGTATCCCAAAGGTTTTGGTATGCTGTGTTTTCATTATCACATGTTTCAAGAAATTTTTCAATTGTCTTCTTAATATTTTCATAGACCCACTGGTCATTCAGGAGTATATTGTTTAATTTACACATATTTGGATAAATACAATTCAAATTTTCTTGTATCCAAAATTCTCTTATTAATTTCTAGTTTTATTCCATTGTCATCAGAGAAGATGTTTGATATTGTTTCAATATAATACTTTCAATATAATGTACTTAAATATAAGATGCTTTGTATTATTTCAGTTATTTCAATTTTTTCCCTCAACATATGGATCATAATCAAGAATATACCATATGTTAGTCACAAAACAAGTCTTAAAACGTTATTTGAATTGCTTCTTCTTCCTGCTGCCTTGCTTCTACTGCCTGCTGCCTTGTTAAGAAGGTGCCTAGCTTTTCCTTCATTTTCTGCCATGATTGTAAGTTTGCTGATGCCTCCCCAGGCATTCTGAACTGTAAGTTAATTAAATCTCTTTTCTTAAATTGAACATTATTTGAAAGTTTTAAGACATTTTTTGTGATCTATCATACGGAAATGAGTCACGGACTGAGAAAAAGAATATGTATTCTGCAGCTGTTGGATGAAATGTTCTGTAAATATCTATTAGATCCATTTGTTCTATAGTGCAGATTAAGTTGGATGTTTGTTGACATTTTGTCTGAAATATATGCTCAGTATTAGATTTGGGGTGTTGAAGTCTCCAGGTATTATTTTGTTGGAGTCTCTTCTTTTAGCTCTAATAATATTTGCTTTATACATCTGAGTGCTCCAGTTTGGGGTGCATATATGTTTAAAATTGTTATATCCTCTTTCTGAATTGACAACATAATCATTATATAGTGACATTATTTGTCTCTTCTTATTTTTTTTGCCTAAAAATTGATTATGTCTGATATAATAATAGCTACTCCTGCTTTTTTTTATTCCATTGGCATTCAAAATGCTTTTTTATCCTTCTATTTTCAGTCTATGCATGTCTTTATAAGCAAGGTTGTTTTTCTTATAGGCAACAGATCAGTGAGTCTTGCTTTTTCATTCATTTAGACAGTCTAAAACTTTTGATTGGAGAGTTTTGTCCATTTATACTCAATGTTATTATTGATAAGTAAGGACTTACTCCTAGCACTTTATTATTTGTTTTCTAGTTGTTTTGTGATTTTCTTTCTTCTTTTTCTTCCTGTCTTCTTTTATTGAAATTTTTTTTTTCTGGTGACATGATTTGCTTTCTTGTTTTATATTTTTTTCTGCACTTATTGTATGTTTTGTGGTTTGAGGTTACTATAAGGCATGCAAAATAACAACACTGTTTGCATAAACATATGAACAAAAAGAAAACTAATGAAAACTCTATACCTTAATTTTTTACCACTGCTTTTTAACTTTTGTTGTTTCCATTTATATCTTCTTGGGCTGCATATTAAAAAGTTGTGCTTATCATTTTCATTGGTTTATTAGTCTTTCTACTTAGGATAAGAGCAGTTTACACATCACATTTACAGTATCGTAATATTTTGTGTTTTTCTGTGTATTTACTATCACCAGTAAATTTTGTACCTTCAAGTGATTATTTATTCTTACTAATGTTTTTTCCTTTCTGATTAAAGTAGACTTAGTATTTTCTGTAAGACAAGGAATGTGGTTTGGCTCTGTATCCTCACCTAAATCTCATCTCAAATTATAATCTCCACATGTTAAGAGAGGAAACTGGTTGGCAGTGATTGAATTATGGGAGTGGTTTTCCCCATGCTGTTCTCCTGACAGTGAGTTCTCATGGTATCTAATGACTATATAAGGGGCTCTCCATGCTTCACTTGGCATAGTGAGAAAGACCAAATGGAAACCATTAGCGCTGCCTCTACCTAGAAAAACCGTAAATCAAAAATAATATCCCGTCCCTGGAGGGATTGCCGAGATTAGTGTGACCATCAAGGACTTGAAAGACACGGTAGTATCTTTCCCACCACGTCACCATTGAACTCTCCCATTTGGGCTGTGCAGAAGACAGATATATCTTGGATAATGACAGCGGATTATCATAATCTTAACCAAGTGGTGATTCCAATTACAGCTGCTATCCCACATGTGGTTTCATTGCTTGACCAAATTAACACATCTCTTGGTACCTGATATGCAGTCATTGACTTGGTAAACACCGTTTTCTCCATTCCTGTTCATAAGGCCCACCAGGAGTAATTTGCCTTCAGCTGGCAAGGCCAGCAATATATCTTTACTGTCCTACTCAAGGGCATATCAACTATCTGGCTTTGTGTCATAATCTTATTCAGAGAGACCTTGATTGCTTTTCACTTTCGCAGGACATCAAACTGGTCCATTACACTGATGACATTATGCTGATTGGATCCAGTGAGCAAGAAGTAGAAAACACACTGGACTTATAGGTGAGACATTTGCATGCGAGAAATTGGGAAATACATCTGGACTGCCTTTGGTTTACTTGGAGACATAAGGCACTCCAGCTCTCAGCAGCAAGGTTTGCAGGAACTCACGATCAGACCACTGAGACTGGTGATTCCTCTCTGGCTAGGACTGGTGGCCGTTTGTTTGTTATTTTCCTCCCTTATTCCTTCCTGTCTCCATTGTATAACACAATTATTAGTATAAAAGAGGTTTTCAATATCCATTTTTAGACTCCATTCTAGCCTGGGAAATAGAGCAAGATTCTCATTCTCTCTCCCTCTTTTTCTTCTTTCTCCCTTTTTTCACTCTCTTTTTTTCCCCTTTTTTCTCTCTTTCTCTCTTTTTTCTTTTCTTTCTTTTTCTTTCTTCCAAAAAAAAAAAAAAAATGCTCCTTCCATGGGCAAACATCAGCTGAGTTTGGCCTTGTTTTCCTTTCTGCTCTAAAAGGAAAACTCTGAGTTCAATGCCTCACAATTGCTGTTTTCCCCCTCCCCAGAGCTGTGACATGCATTCTGGGGTTTGTGGGGTGTAGGCTATTTGAGACTGTTTTCTATCTCTTCAGTGCCTCTTTCAGCAATACAAATATAAAACCAGGTACTATGAGAGCTTACCTAATTTTTAGTTCTTAAATATGGAGTTTTTCTGTGTACATAATTGTTAAATTGGTGTGCTTGTGTGTGGGGAAGGAGCAGGGGTAATCAGTGGAGCTTTCTGTTTCCTAATGTTGCTCCTTCTCTCTGACATATAGCTTTTAATGAAACCATCTGTGAAATAAATCACAATTATTTGGGGATGTACTTTAAAAATACCTGAGAATAAAGAGGAAGGGATAGGTGGGGTGCATAAATCCTACATTTAGTATCTTAGGACATGAGTTATATTCAAAGTTTTTCCAGAAAAAAAAGTGTGCTGAATGAGGTCCAAAGAGCTTGAGACAATGCAATGCTCATCTTTTATTTCTAAAATGAAGGATTTCCACCTAGCATCTCGAGGATCTGTTCCAGGTCTTACGTTCTGCCATTACTGGCATTTTAGCATCCTCATCATTGTTAATTTATTTATTTATCTTTTATTGCTGCATATCTACAATTTGCCTCTGCAATCCTTGTAATAATGTCATAAGGAGGTAAGTGTTACTCCCACTATTTTTGCAGATGTGGATACAAAACAGGCAGGTTATGTTACATGGTCAAGGTCACACTAGAGGAGCAGAGAGAAGAATTTTAACCAGTTATAAGTTATTCTTATATGATTTTCCCACTGTACTAGACTCCTTTTTAAAAAACAGTCCCACAGATTTCTCTCACTTCTGTGCATGCCTGTTTGTCTTCCTTCACCTTGCCACTTTTGTTAACTGTTTTGAAACAATGAAACATGCACATACAAACTTTGGGAGAATGAAAATTACTTTTTTGAGTGGCTTTCTGCAAAGATCTTGGCCTGTTTGAATAATTACTGTTGAAATTAATGTCATCTTGCTAACCCTTAAAAGCACCTGACATTCTATCTTTGTGACTATTATTTTACAGAAGGTGCTTTAATTGCAGGATGTAGGAGGTACTTTCTATAAATGCTTAAGATTACAGGGGGACATGACTGCAGTCTTCAGATCATTAAGCTTGCTACCAGGAAGAAGCATGCTTTGGGGACCAGTGATGTTTGTCAAAAGAAGCTCATGTGCTCTGTGGAGGGCGGGAGACCAGGCCCAGGAAGAGCAGCCTGATAATTGTTCTATGTTGAGTGCTTTTAATTATTTACTAGAAGGAAGACATGGGCAATGCAGGTCTTCTCCAGAGACATGGCTATTCAAAGAACAGGATATATAAAATCACTGAGTGAACTGAAATCGATGTCTAAAATAAATTCCCCAGGACAATTGCAGGTATTTTGCAAGTACCACAAAATAAAAGCTGAGGAAGCGAGCTGAAGCTGGCCTGAGTGGGAATTGCAGTATGTTTTTTTATTACTTGTTTACTGTCTGTCTCGCCTACACTAACATATGCTCTGTGAGAGACAAGGGCTTTGTCTCCACTTTGCTCCCAACCGCAACCTGTCGTCTAGGGTGAAGTCTGGTGCAAACTATGTTATTAAATTAATGAATAAAGGTCGTTGGGTCATACCCAAGATCTTGGTTTTAGACCTTGACCCAAAGCTCCCTTGGTAGGGGTTATGGTAAGATTTTATGACCCCAATGGACTACTCAATGCCAACACTGACATTTTCAAAATGTGATCTGTGGACTGCAGTATGCAGACGACAGCAGTACTAATTAACATGCACATTGTGACATTCTACTCTAGATTGACATGTTCAGGATATTTGGGGATGGGTTCTTAGAATCTCACCTGTAGATTCGTAGGAAGACCACGACTTCCAAACCAGCTGCTGAACTTAAAGTCTGGATTTGTTCACTAATCTATTTTCTTAGTCGACGTATTTTCAGTCTGCTATTTAATCCGTATTTACTGATACTGTCTTAGTCCATTTGTTCGTTAGTGTTACTATAAAATAACACGTGAGGCTGGGTGATTTATAAAGAAATCAGGTTTATTTGGCTCATGATTCTGAAGGCTGTATCAGAAGAATAGCACCAGCATCTGCTTCTGGTGCCATCCTTCATCTATCCTTTAGTTCTGTCCATGCAGAGAACCCTGACTAATACACCTTAATAGTGAGAAATCTCTGTCCATGCTTTCTTTATTCTTGCCAAGCTCTCATTCTAACTCCACCTCAATGTCCACTAGTTTGTTTCTTATATAACGTCATTGAGTTTCCTTATCCTTATATAAGCAAATCCAAATACAGATTCTTGTATTTTCACTCCTATAGAAAAATAACAGGAAGCATTTTCTTGTCTGTACACTTGCGCTCCTTGCTTTTTCTTGTTCTTTTCACTTACCAGTGTGTGTTGCAAATACAGCTGACCCTGGAACAATAGGTGGCTGGGAATGCCAAGCCCATGTGCAGCTACAAATCTAAATATAACTTCGTGTTGTGAATTATTTAACTACTGATTGCCTACTGTTGAAAAAAAAACTTACTAATAAAAAACAGTTGGTTAACATACAATTTGTATGTTATATATATTATGTACTGTATTTTTACAATAAAGTAAGCTAGATTTTTAAAATGTTATTAAGAAAATCAAAGATATACTCAGAGACAGCAGTAAAGAAAAAAAGTCATAAGGAAGAAAAAATATACTTACTATTTATTAAGTGAAAGTGAGTAAGCATAAAGGCCTTCATCCTTGTTGCTTTCATGTTCAATAGGCTAAAGATGAGAAGAAAATGAAAGTGTTGGTCTTGTTGTCTCATGGGTGGCATAGGTGAATAAAAATTTCTATATAAGTGGACTACTCCCTGTGTCCATGTGATCTCATTGTTCAACTCCCACTTATGAGTAGGGGCTAGGGGAGGAATAGAAGGGGGTAGGGGGATTGGGGAGGGATAACATTAGGAGAAATACCTAATGTAGATGCTGGGGTGATGGACGCAGCAAACTACCATGACATGTGTATACCTATGTAACAAACCTGCACGTTCTACACATGTACAACAGAACTTAAAGTATAATTAAAAAAAAAAAAGATGACTTGTATATGTATTGGGAAACCTAAAACATATATATAAGTGGACTCATACAGTTCTAGTCTGTGTTGTGCAGGGTCAACTGTATTTCCAATCTCAGCCCATAAGGAGCTTCCTTGTTCTTTTTCACAGCCCCATGCCATGACATTATTCCATCAATTATTTACCCAGTCCTCGATTAACAGACCCTCAATATGCTCACAGCTTTTTTGCTATTGCCAGCAGGGCTATAGTGAATAAACTTGTTCATGCATCATTTCACAGAAGTTCATGTGAACAATAAATCCCCAGAGTGAATTTCTAGAGTAACACTGTGTTGTTGTGATTATTACAGATTTTTTTGGTGAGGGACAGAGTCTCACTCTGTCACCCAGACTAGAGTGCAATGGTGAGATCTTGGCTCACTGCAACCTCCACCTCCCAGGTTCAAGAGATTCTCCTGCCTCAGCCTCCCGAGTAGCTGGGACTACAGGCACGTGCCACCATGCCCAGCTAATTTTTGTATTTTTAATGGAGACGGGGTTCACCATGTTGGCCAGGTTGGTCTTGAACTCCTGACCTCAAGTGATCCACCTGCCTGGGATTACAGGCATGAGCTGCTGCACCTGGCCTATTATTGCTGTTTGTTTATTGGTTGCTTTGAATATTTTAAAAATGGAATCAAGTTGAGCAGGTTAATAACAAAAGGGAAGGAATTAGCAAAAAATGAAGATACTCTTAGATAAAGAATTTAAAGGGATAATAGAAATCAGCTTTCTTCAAAGGAGGACATGGTAGGAAGACCAAAGAGATGACCCCAGTAAGAAGTAATAGTCCTTCTACCTTCACAGAAAAAGATCAGCAGTGTTCTCATCTAATTATTTCTCTTACTTTTTTTTTTTTTTTTTTTTGAGACGGAGTTTCGCTCTTGTTACCCAGGCTGGAGTGCAATGGCGCGATCTCGGCTCACCGCAACCTCCGCCTCCTGGGTTCAAGCAATTCTCCTGCCTCAGCCTCCCGAGTAGCTGGGACTACAGGCACGTGCCACCATGCCCAGCTAATTTTTGTATTTTTAGTAGAGACAGGGTT
>PVKV010018689.1:0-38553 GCA_004027835.1 Alouatta palliata
CTGGGTTCAAGCAATTCTCCTGCCTCAGCCTCCCGAGTAGCTGGGACTACAGGCACGTGCCACCATGGCCAGCTAATTTTTGTATTTTTAGTAGAGACGGGGTTTCACCATGTTGACCAGGATGGTCTCGATCTCTTGACCTCGTGATCCACCCGCCTCGGCCTCCCAAAGTGCTGGGATTACAGGCGTGAGCCACCGCCCCGGGCCTATCTTAACCATTTTTTAGTGTACAGTTGAGTGGCATTCGTGCATTTGCATTGGTGTGCCACCAAAAAGCACCTTTCATCCCTAGAAGTTTTTCGTCTTTCCAAAGTGAAATTCTGCGCCTGTTAAACACTCACTTCCTGTCCCCCTCCCCTAACCCCAGCCCCTGGCAGCCTCATTCTACTTTGTCTCTCTATGAGTTTGACTACATAAGGGATATAAGTGGGATTACATAGTATTTGTTCTTTTGTGACTGGCTTATTTCACATAGCGTAATGTCCTCACGCTTCACTCAGGTAGTAGCAGGTACTAGAATTTTCTTGCTTTTAAAGGGTAAGTAATATTGCATTGACATACATACCAGGTTTTGTTGATCCATTCATCTGTTTATGAACACTGGTTGCTTCCACCGCTTGGCTCTTGTGAACCACGCTGCTATGGAGGTGGGGGTGCAGGCATCTGCTTGAGTCCCACTCCGGTTCCTCTTGGGTTCCATGTTGAGAGCTGTCCCCGGCGCTGTCCTGAACTCTCTTTACATCACATTGGATCCCAGGCATCTGCCTCCTCTCTGAGTAACTGTTGGCCCTCTCACCTTGTGCCTGGGTGTGAGCTCGTGTGTGTGTGGCCACTCGGGCTGATGTAGCCTCCAGAACTGGCCCTCCACGGGTGTGGGAAGCTGTGGGGTGTGTCTTGTTTGAAACTTCCCCTTTGTGTGCCCGAGGTGAGAGTCTTCTGCTAAGAAGGCCTCCTGTGGTGTTTTGAGTGTTTGGCAAGGCTGGGGTGAGGATGAGTAGAATACAGATGGTGAGGTGTGGGGAGGTCGTCCCTCAGAGGGGGCAGGGAGGGGCTGCCCTGAGCCTGGGAAGATGGTGAACAGCAGCATGAGGGAGCACCCTGGAATTTCATAGCAGATGAGTCTGGAAGCAGAAAAGCATTGGGTGTTCCCAGGTCTGAACTACATGGGGAAAGTTGAGGTCAAGCGGATGGCACAGAACTTGGTCAGCAGTGGCTTGGACTGACTCAGGGGCAGTGGTAATTGCACACGGCCAAAAGGCTGATGCCAGAGCCACAGAGTCCAAGGCTGAAGTGACTGATTAATCGGCCTTTGGCCACTGCACTCTTCGGTGAGGACCACTGAGGCAGGTCCTGCCCTTTTATGTACAGAAAGGGAGGTTGGCCATGGGCAATGGGGAGTCTAAGTGCAGCAAGAAAACCTGGAGAGGGACATGGTTTGGATCTCTGTACCCACTGAAGCTCACGTTCAGTTGTAATGCCCAGTGTTGGAGGTGACGGGATCATGGGGGTGGGTTTCTCATGAGTGGTTTAGCGCCATCCTCTTGGTTCTGTGAGTTCTTGTGAGACCTGGTCATGTAAAGGTGTGTGACTCCTCTCTGCTGTCTTTCTTCTGCTCATGCTCTGGCCATGTCACATGCCTCCTCTCCCTTCATCTTCTGCCGTGACTGTGTTTCCTGAGGCCTCCCTAGAAGCCGAGCAGATGCCAGAATCAGGCTTCCTGTATAGCCTGTGAAACCATGAGCCAATTAAACCTCTTTTCTTTATAAACTATCTAGTCTCAAGTATTTCTTTAAAGCAATGCAAGAATGGACTAATACAGAGAGGATTTGAGGTTTGAAATGTAGACATGGAAGGAGAGTCCCAGGTACAGGATCCAGTGACAGTCTCCTTAGTCATGGCATCTGAGGAAGATGAGATGGGGGAAAGTTAGGGATCCCTTTCTGGTAGTAGTCAATTTTAGAGCCCCCCCTGTGTCACTGTTTGGTCTCAGGGAGAGGGGAGTGAGTGGTGGTGTTAATTGTTTAGGGAATAAACTCTCCCCTGAAGGGAAGGTATTGTGCCCCTGGTCATGCAGTGAGTCTGTATAATTGTTAGGGAGTAAACTCTCCCCTGAAGGGAAGGTATTGTGCCCCTGGTCATGCACTGGAGTCTGTATAATTGTTAGGGAGTAAACTCTCCCCTGAAGGGAAGGTATTGTGTCCCTGGTCATGCACTGGAGTCTGTATAATTGTTAGGGAGTAAACTCTTCCCTGAAGGGAAGGTATTGTGTCCCTGGACATGCACTGGAGTCTGTATAATTGTTAGGGAGTAAACTCTCCCCTGAAGGGAAGGTATTGTATCCCTGGTCATGCACTGGAGTCTGCACAATTGCATGTCTTTAGAGACCTTGTGGTCCTTTTTGGTGACAGCTTTGAGTAAATGCTGGGTGTCAACTGCAAGCTGCCAAAATCAGGAAAGCAGAGAATATGGTCATCTACTGATATAGTTTGGATGTTTGTCCTTCCAAATCTCATGTTAAAATGTGATCTCCAATGTTGGAGGCAGTGCCTGGGGGGAGGTGTTTGGGTCATGAAGGCGGATGCCTCATGAGTGACTAGATTGCATTCTCGTGGTAGCGAATGAGTGCTCACTCTTAGTTCACATGGCATCTGGCTATTGAAAAGAGCCTGGCCCTTTCTTCCCCCTCTCTCTTGCTCCCTTCCCTTTGTCATGTGATGCTTGCCCCCTTTTCCTTCCACCTTGAGTGGAGGCTTCCCGAGGCATCCCCAGAAGCAGACGCTGGTGCTATGCTTCTTGCGCAGTCTTCAGGACTGTGAGCCAAATAAACCTCTTTTCTTTATCAATTACCCAGGCTCAGGTATTCCTTCACAGCAATGCAAAACAGACTAAGACGTCTACACACTGGATGAGGGCAGGGCTTTAGAGAAAGGTTAAATCCCTCAGGTTTGCATTTAGGGTTCAAGATAAATAAGTAGGGCTCAGTAAGTCCCGAGACACCAAAGCCCATCTGATTCTTGATTTTTCCATGTGAAGGAAAAAAGTTTTGTAAGCTAAGGTGAAGAAGTATACTGGAAAGTCAGAAGAGAATCACCGACTGAAGTGAGTGGCCAGGTGAGCTAGAGACCAGGATGGTGCTGAAGTTAGGAACTGGAGGAGTCCTGGATTTGACTATTTTGTTTATTGTTTCTGTCTGGGACGAGGTAGTTTCCTTCACCATTAGGCTACTTCATGGGGAAGATGGTGTTATTACAGAAACTGGGCATGGGGACCAAAAGACCCTGGTTAAGGAAGACTTGAATTAGGCAACCATGTTGGGAGGGCATGGAAGGGTCTATGTCAGCCTCCCAAATTTGGCCTATGTCAGGTGGGTAAGCAGCCCGAATGCAGTCAAGTGTCATAGTGAACATAGTCTGTACTTGAGA
The DNA here is from genome assembly GCA_004027835.1 of Alouatta palliata. Taxonomy (NCBI): domain Eukaryota; kingdom Metazoa; phylum Chordata; class Mammalia; order Primates; family Atelidae; genus Alouatta; species Alouatta palliata. The sequence continues at coordinate 3,423 of PVKV010018689.1, forward strand.
GTTTAAAGGGGGTTCAGGGGCTTTGAGCAGGAGCAAGAAAATGTAGGTGGTCAGTGAGAGCCACACAGACAAAGGTGCACAGGCAAGGCATCGGGGACTTCAGGGTGGGCCCTTGGTAGTGCCGGGAATACTGGAATTCAGGTTGGAGAGGAGCTCTCCTCCCAGGTTTGCTTGGGGTAATGGAGCTGAGCAGGAAGCTGTGCTGGGCACTGAGAGGTCCTAGTGAGAAAAGAAGAGGTTTAGGTAAAGGCAAGCCATGCAGGAGATAACCAAGTATAGTTTGTGTGCTCTAAGGGTGGTCGGAAAGTAAGAGGAGCTCATGGCAGAACATTGCCCCTAAGTCCATGAAGAAGGTGATGTGTGGCCATCGATAGGCTGATCAATTCCCTTCATGCATCTGGTTACTGTGGACACACAGGGGAGGGTCCCATGGAGAAAATGAACTGGGGAGATGGACACTTATTCCTTAGGCAATCCAGAGTCTTTCTTTACAATAGCTACACTTCTTTATAGTATCTTCAAGAATCCCTCTCTGTGGGGGTTTGGAGGGAACAGATTGCCCTGGCTTGTTTTCTCTGAAGAGTTTAAGTTGTGAAACCATGAGTTTGCACTGTGTTTACTTGACTTTTTCTGCAATGAAGTCCTCATGTTGTTGACCTAGTGCATGCATTTCAGAGAGAAGAGTGTTTCGCTAATTTACATCGTGTTTTTGGCTAACATCCTAATTACTGGTGTAAGCCATTTATGAACCGACTGACCAACAGAGGAGCCATCTGGATGTCCAGAATGAGACCAGAGCAGTCCCTCCAGCTATTGTCTAGTTTGTGTCTATAGTGAGAGACAGATTCATCCCTGTTGCCTGCAGTCTTTTGTCTCCTTGACTAATTAGTTTTTGAGGGATGACAATGGGAATGGAGTCTAAGTCTCTCCACTATGGTTTTAGTCTGTAAGCCTAAGGGATGTTCTGATTTCTTGAAGGTTCTTGTAAAAAGACCCATCTGGCTTTTTCAAACTAAAAAGCGGCATCTCCAGGGCCCACTGACAGATGAGCCCATTGCTATAAACCAGGGACTGGAGAATATGCCCTGGGGACTGTTCTGCATTGACGTCTAAATTCTTCCCTATGTGTATGGGGTCCAGAAACAGCAGCATGTAAATGTGAGTGACAGCAAGGCACGGAGTCCTGCTCACATGAGATTACTGACTTTTCATCACAAATGGAGGAGGACATAGCCCAGGCTGGGAGGAAGAGCTGGAGCAGGGCCAGCTGATGGAGGCTGGGAGGGTAGGGAGGGTAAGGTCTGGGGGCTTGCAGGGGCCAAAGGAAGAGATGAAAGCAGGAATCCAAAAATTTCCCGAGGAAAGCTCAGATGGCTCCCCCTTTCCTTCTACTAATAGTCAGAGAGAACTAATATGAATTCTTCACACATTTCCAGAAGTGGAAGAGAGGCATGCCTTGCCACTCATCTTCTGAAGCCAGCATTACCCCGACACCAAACCCACACAAAAATTTTACAAAAAGAAAAAATTCCAAACCAATATCTCTTATGAATAGGGACATAAAAACCCTCAACAAAATGCTAGCCTATGGTGAGCGCCTGTTGCACCTCCCGGACGCCGGTTGTTTTCACTCAATCCTTGTATATTTTGATATTGTTCTTTAGGTTAAGTCTCTTTCTCTTCAGCTTGTTTCCATAATACCCTCTGGGATACTGTGTTAAAATACTTTACAGATGACTTTATTTCTCTTCACTTTACATATCAACATTTCTTCATCTATTACATATAATTCTTTTTTAAATGCTTATACAAAGGAGCACATTTTCTTTTTATATAAATTTCATGACATACTTTTGTTTTATCTTGATTTTCTCCTTTTAATTTAATTTGATATCTTTCTCTCCTCTAAGATACTTTTTTTTCTCTGTTTAAAATGGCCAATTCAGCTTTCTATCTCTTTTTTAATTTTGTTTAAAAAAATTTTTTTTGTTTTTACTGGCAAGGATGTGGAGCCACAGAAACTCTCATTTATTGCTGGTGAAAATGCAAAATGGTACCACCACTCCGGAACACACTTTGGCAGTTTTTTACAAAACTAAACATTTCTTGCCACAGGACCCAGTAGTCATGCTGTTTGGTATTTTCTCAAACGAATTGACAGCATATGTCCACACAAGAACCTACACAGTGTTTATAGAGCTGTATATCTGACAAAACCTGGAAGCTACCAAGATGTCCTTCAGTAGGCGAGTGAACCAACTGTGGTACATCTAGGCAATGGAATGCTATTCTTTTTTTAAAAATAGAAACAGGATCTGGCTCTTTCACCCAGGCTGGAGTGCGGTGGTGTGATCATAGCTCACTGCAGCCTTGAACTCTTGTTCGAGCCTCCCAAACCACTGGGATTAAAGGCTTGAGCCACTGTACCTGGCCTACCAAATCACTTTTTTTCTTCCACTCTTGCTTCTTTAATGTTTTCCTTGCCCTGTAGTTGACCTCTATCTTTTACACCTGTCTTTGCAAACTTCCTAAGAGTCTATCTCCCTAGGGAAAAGAAAATCTCATTTTGGGGTACCATTTGCTCACCTTTCACAATTAAAGGGGTGCCACTCCCACTCAAGGGTTAAAAGAGCAGGTTAGGGAAACTGCTCAAGAGATAAGGGTTGGATTAGACAAACTGCCCAGGGGTAAGCGATGGTGGGTTATGGGAGATGGTCAGGGGTAAGGGGTGGTTATGGCAGTTGCTCAGGGGTAAGGGGTTCGGTTAGGGGAGCTGGTCAGGGGTAAAGGGTGGGTGGGGAGTTGGTCAGGGGTAAGGGGTGGTTGGGGGAGCTGGTCAGGGGTAAGGGGTGGTTGGGGGAGCTGGTAAGGGGTAAGAGGTGGTTAGGGGAGCTGATCAGGGTAATGGACGGTTTGAGGAGCTGCTCAGGTGTTTAGAGGTTTGTGTTTTTCTTATCTGGGACATGAAGCCAGAGCACCTAGAAAATCAGAAAGAATCTATCAGCCTGTGTGACTGAATTCAGATGGCTTTGAGCGTTTTTAGTTGGCAGTAGTAGTGTAGAGTGTACTGAAAATTATATTGGGGCAGGTGTGTGTGTGAGTTTGATGGGGACGGGCTGGGCAGGTAAGGCGACAGTCTTGCTGGCATTCTTGTTTGGGGTGCGTAGAGGCTGGAGGAGGTGAGAGGAGCTGTCAGGCCCCTGCTCCACTCCAACTGTCATGACTTGCAGGACTGTGGACGTGGTTCATGAGGTGTCTGCTGCCCTCTCTAGTTTTTTTTTTGTTTAATCAGAAACAATATTTTCTTTTTTTAAAAATTTTTAAATATATATATATATTATTATACTTTAGGTTCTGGGGTACATGTGCAGATCATGCAGGGTTGTTGCATAGGCACATACATACCCAGGAGATTTGCTGCCTCCATTCCCCCTTCTTCTATATTTTCTCATAGATTTTTGTCCCCAAACAATTCATTAATAGAGTTGTCACTAAATGGTTTCTGGATGTTTTTTTGTTTTGTTTTTTGACTGTGCCTTGATCTGTCACCCAGGCTGGAGTGTAGTGGAGCCATCTTGGCTCACTGAGGCCCCAAACTCCTGGTCCCAAGCCATCCTCCTGCCTCAGCCTACTGAGCAGCTGGGACCACAGGCACGTGCTACCACACCTAGCTAATTTTTGTATTTTTGGTAGAGATGGGGTTTTGCCCTGTTGCCCAGGCTGGTCTTGAACTCCTGGCTTTAGGTGATCCACCCATCTTGGCCTCCCAGAGTGTTGGGATTACAGGCATGAGCCACCGTGCCTGGCCATTGGGCTGCTTGTTTTTGCTTGCTTTTCATCTATAACGTTGGGTGTACAGGGGAATTCCCTGCTGCGCCTGATGTCTAAGGGAGTGTACTGTGGCGAGGAAGGACGTCCTGATCTGTGGGACAAGGGACTTCCAGTGAAGCGGCCCAAGACACCCGTCCGTTGATAGAGGATGGGAAATTGAAATTGCAAATCTGGTACCGAATGTCGTTCTTTAGTCACGGGGAATGTTCCCCATTTTAAAAAGATGTTTTTCTTTAATAACATTTTAAAGTATGTTTTTGGGGTTTTGATACAGATGACTAAAGCTCAATGAGCCATTCAACTTGTAGGAAATCATCAGAAGAATTTCAAAAGGAAATAAGCAGTGATTTAACCTCCTTTGTTTGAGGACAACATTGCTTGCTCCGGAAGTTCCCAGTGTTGCTTAATTCAGGGCACCCTTTTACTGTATGGTGGCTTTTTTTGTGGCACCCCTTGGATAAAAGAAATCCTAAGAGTTTTGTTTACTAAATAGTAATTTAGTAATCAGACAACGTACTAAATATCTATGTCCTCACAAATAGGTTCAATTTACAAAAATAACACACATAAATCAATATGAAAATATTTCATTTCATCCTTAAATAGCCAGGGCCACTTGCTCATGGTGAGCACACCTGCTGGTCAGCACACAATTCCTCAGTCTCTAGAATTGCTGGACACAGTCACCCTCATTTCCTGGTCCACCTTGACTTTTGTTTGATTCTTACTTTTTTGGTAGCAGCTGAAGAAAACCCAGCTCCACAAAGATATGGCATCATCCAATAGTTTCTGGGAATGTGACTGATTATGTGTTCTGAAAACAGAAAGTGTCCTGTGGTACCCCTGGGAGACTGTGGTCCCACCAGTGTTCTGTAGCACACAGTTTGGGAACGAACCACTGGAGCAAGTCCAGTTTCAAGTTTGCAGCTGCCCTCTGGGGGAAAGTACAGGTGTCACATCAGCCACAGAAGTCTCCTCACCCACTGTTGTGTGACTGTAAAAGATTTGTGAATCTGTAAGCAGCACTTAATGAAAGGTGTTTCAGTAGCAACAGAAATCAAGGAAAATCCTTCACCTGTGCAACCCTGGAAGGGCACATCATGTGAATTAATTTGTCAGATCTTCCTTCTTGGGTGAAAAAGTCCAAGTAACAGTGGAAAGAAGATTCCGCCCCTCTTGGCTGTGCTTTGCTCTGTCCAGCCCCAAACTGAAAATTGAGCTCGGTTTCCTCATTCTGAAGTGAGCTGGGGATGGCACCTTTGCCCAGTGTGCTCACGTGCGGTATCTGTTAGATTGGATCACTAAACTCCCACAGGGACTGCTGGAAAAGACAGGAGGATTGGGACTCAAGGTCTGGGATGGAGCACAGGAAGCCATTCTTGTGCTGATGACCGGTCAGACTTCAGCATGGCCCAGTCGGTAGTGGCCGTTTCTGAACCTGATTGATCCCATTGGGAAATGACCATGCATTAAAGGAAACTGGATTCAGTAAAAAGCCTGATTTGTCATTTTGGTGACTGGAAGGGACTTCCCAAATGGGCCCCTGAGAAATTACAATATTGAGAGCTGCAATTATTTGAGCATCTGTGGATGAGATTTCACACAGAACAAACAAACAGACCAGAAATGTTTCCCTGGGTTTTATAAAAGTCGGTTCAGATGGATGGGACTGTTTATTATATGTTTGCTTTGGGAAATAATTATAATTATTCATGTGGCTTAAACCTTCAGTTTGCTACAGCTTTCTTTTTAGTCCATGCCCTTAATTCTACTTTTTTCTTACTGATCAGAATTCTTAGACCTTTTTCAATTGGGAAACTCTTTCTCTAATCACCACATGCTCCGCTGGTTTCACCATGAATGTTTCTGCTTCTTCCTTCCTTCCTTCCTTCCTTCCTTCCTTCCTTCCTTCCTTCCTTCCTTCCTTCCCTTCCGTTCCCTTCCCCTTCCTTCCTTCCTTCCTCCCTTCCCCTTCCCCTTCCTTCCCTCCTTCCTTCCTCCCTCCCTCCCTCCCTCCCTCCCTCTCTCTCTCTTTCTTTTTTTCTTTCTTTCTTTCTTTCTTTCTTTCTTTCTTTCTTTCTTTCTTTCTTTCTTTCTTTCTTTTTCTTTCTTTCTTTCAGTTATGGAGGTTTACCAGGGTGACAGAAACAGAAATAGCATCACAGTGTAAGCCTGTAAGAAATCTCTTCTATAGATTCATAGTTTTAGGATGGATCTCAGATGTGAGATGAGGAATACATTTCCATGAAATCCAATTGAATAGATAATCCACAACACTGGTGGAGGTAGAGAGAGAAAAGAAAATATCTCCTTAATGTAGACCCAAAGAGAACAGCCAATTATACACAGGTGGATGCTCACTAACCTGTTTTTAAAATAAATTGTTAAGCTTTGAAGGAATTTAGATTTACAAGGAGGAGGCAAAGATCGTACAGAGAGCTGCCGCAGAGAGAGTCCACACCCAATTTCCCCTGTTGGCAACATTTTGTGTTATCATCGTGTATTGAGAAGCCAGCGATGGTACCTTGCTGTGGACTCTGTGCTCTGCATGTTACGTGGGTTTTGCCAGCTTCTCATCAATGTCCTTTATCTGTGTCAGAGTCCCATTCTGAAACCTCATGTTTAGTTGCCATGTCTCCCTGGCTTCTTCTGGTCTGTGACAGTTTCCTAGAGGTTCTTTGCTTTTGAGTGACTTTGACAGTTTTGAGAACAGGTCAGTATTTTGTAGGATGTCCCTCAATTTGGATTTGCATGTTTTCTCACAATTGCAGTGGGGTTCTGGACGCTTAGAAACAACACAATAGAGGTGAAGTGTCCTTCGCTGGTGCACACGTTCATGAATCTTGGCTGTGCATTTACCTAGCAGGGAAATTGCTGTGAAAATGGGTGTGTGTATCTTTAACTCCTGTAGGTAGTGTTAAATAGTTTCCAAGGTGGTAGTCCAATTCACAGCCCACCAGCAGTGTCTGAGAGCTTCTGTTTTCCTGCAGCCTCCCCATAGGTGTGTCATAGTTCATTCAAGCTGCTATAACAACTTATCTTAGACTGGGTAATTTATAAACAATGGAAACATTGCTCACAGCTCTAGAGGTTGGCAAGTTTAAGATCAAGGCACCAGCAGGTCATTTGGTGAGGGCTGCCTTCTGCCCCATTGATGGTGCCTCTTTGCTGTGTCCTCACGTGGCATGAAGAATAAAGGGCCAAACAGGTACCCTCAAGCTCCCCATCCCTTTCATTTTTTGAGACAGGGTCTTGCTCTGTTGCCCAGGCTGGAGTGCAGTGGCATGATCTTGGCTTACTGCAACCTCCACCTCCTGGGTTCCAGTGATCCTTTCGCCTCAACCTCCTGAGTAACTGGGATTATAGGCACATGCCACCATACCTGGATGATTTCTGTATTTTTAGTGGAGACTGGGTTTCACCATGTTGCCCAGGCTGGCTTTGAACTCCTGAGCTCAGACAGTCCACCTGCCTCAGCCTCCCAAAGTGCTGGGATTCCAGGCGTGAGCCACTGTGCCCAGTCCTCAAGCCCTTTTATAAGGACACTAATCTCATTCACGAGGGCTCCACCCTCATGACCTAGCTCTTTCAAAAGGCTCTACCTCCAGATGCCATCAAATTGGTAATTAGGATTTCAACATATGAATTTGGTGGGAAATGCACATTCAGACTACAGCAATGCATTACTGTCATTCTTTTTAATGCTACCCATTCTAAGTGTGTTGCAGTATCTCGAAGTAATCATTTTCATCTTAATGAGGGTGAGAACATTTTTATGTGCTGTCGGCAACTTTGATACTCTCTTTGGCAAACACCTGTTAAGGCCTTTGCTGGTTTTCTGTGGGGTTGTCTGTTATTTTCTTCTCTGTAGGAGTTCTTTGTATCATCGAAATACAATCTCTTTGTCAGTTAAATATGTTCCCCCACTCTATGGCTTGGATTTTTGCTCATTTAAGTCTTCTTATAATGGACAGAGTTCTTCATTAAAATGTCATCCAAACCATGCACTTTTTAATTTACGGTAGAGTTTTTTTGTGTCTGCTTAAAGTATTTTTCTCTACTCTGAGGTTGTGAAGGTATTTTGCTATGTTTCCTTACCAAAGCATTATTGTTTAACTTTTCACATTTTGTTACAGCTGGTATTGATTTTTGTGTGTGGTGGTAAGTGGAGATTAAATCTTTCTTTCTCCCTTCCTCTTCTTTTCCTTATTTCCTCCCTTCCCTCCCTTCCCTCCCTCTCTTTCTCCCTCCTTCCCTCCCTCCCTCCTTCCCTCCTTCCTCCCTTCCCTCCCTCCTTCCTCCCTTTCTTTCTTTTTCTTTCTTCCTTCCTTCCTTCCTTTCTCTCTCTCCTTTCTTCCCTCTCTCTCTTTCTCCTTTCTTTCACCTCATATACATACTTAATTGTCCCATCACATGTATTAGAAATGCCACCTTTCCTGCACTCTATGTGGCCACCTTTGTCACAACCCAGGGGGCCATCCATGCAGTGTCTTTCTGGCGTCTTTTCTGTTCCAGGGTTTTATTTGTTTGCGCTATGGTCTGAATATTTGTATCCTCCCAAATTTCATATGTTGAACTCGAGTCCCCAATGTGATAGTATTAGGAGCTGAGGCCTCTGGGAGGGAGGAGCTCTTGGAGGCAGATCCCTCAGGAATGGAATTAGTGCCCTTGTACATGAGGCCCCAGAGAGCTCCCACATCCCTTTTGTCATGTGAGGTCACAGCAAAGAGATGGCTTCTATGAACCAGGAAGCAGCCTTCACCAACACCAAATCTGCTAGCACCTTGATTTTCCACTTTCCAGTACCCAGAACTGTGAGGAATACATTTCTGTTGTTGGAAGCCACCCACTTTCCGGTGTTGTGCTCTAACAGCTGGAACACGCCGAGACGGCTTGGCGCCTCCACCGCAGCGTCTCCGACCCTCGGCTCTGAGCAGTGTGACTGCCCAGCACAGCAAGCTCCTACCTGGATCTTTACAAGGCTCCTCCAGGCCTTTGCATTTTTGTATCACTTATTTTAAAACTTTTTTGGTAATTTTTTACTTTGAAACAATTTCAATCTTACAGAAAAGTTGCAAGTATAGTACAAATAATTTTTGTAGATGGTTCACCTAGATTCACCAGTTGGTGATATTTGCTTTATGGTCTCTCCCTCCATGTGTATGCAATATACACATTATTTTTCTGACAATTTCAGAATAAGTCACAGTCATGATGCTCCTTTATCCCTAAAGATTTCAGTAAGTATGCACTACGAATAAAGACATCCTCTTAGTAACCACATGCATAATTATCACAATCAGAAAAATAATACATGTACAATACTGTTTTCTATTCAACAGACTTTATTGTTTTGTCAATCAGCTGTTCCAATGACATCTTTTTATACAAAAGCATTCTGCTCCAGGATCCAGTCCAGAATCACATGTTGTACTTATTTCTCACATCTCCTCAGTTTTCCTTAATTCAGGGCATTCTTTAGCCTGTCTTTCTCTTCTGAGACCTTGACATTTTGACCACGATTTTGAAGCATTTCCTCAGTTAGGGTTTGTCTCATGTTTCTTCCTGATTAAAGTGAGGCTGTGCATTTCTGGGAGGAGAACCACAGATGTGAGATGATGCCCTTTTCAGAGCAATGTCAGGAACACATGCTTCCCAGTGCCACACAGTTAAGGAGGTGTCTGACAGTTCTCTTTTCCTGTAAAGGATTAAAGCCTGGGCTTCATAGTGAGAGAATTTTTAAGCCATGCAAAACTTTACGCCATAAAGAACTTGAAAACTATCTGTAACTATCACAACTGTAAATGCACCCTTAACTCAGTCATTCTAGGTTTCTATCCTGCTGAAACCATTGCACCGCTGTCCAAGAATGTGTGTTCAAATCACTGAGGCATCATGTATAGCAGTAAGCAATTTTAAAACAATCTATCTATGACTCAAGGGCTGTTGACAAAATGTACAGCATATTCACACTATGGCATACAGCTCAGCTGTCAGAAAGAGTGAAGAGAATCGACTGCCCTGACATAAACAGTTCTGAAAAAAGAAAAAGCTGCAGATGAATATGTGTGCAGCCACTGTGGAAGCAGGCTGGCAGCTTTCCGACAGCTACACACAGTGTATATGAACCAGCATTTCCAGTCTAGGTGCATACCACAAATATCGAAAACATATGTCCCCACAGAATCCTGCACATGAATACTTACAGCACCTTATTTGTAACAGCGGAATATAACCCAATTAATAACAGTGGAAACAACCCAAGTGCCCGTTAACTGCTGTATTGGCCCATTCTCACACTGCTATAAAGTACTTCCTGAGACTGGGTAATTTATAAAGGAAAGAGGTTTAATTAACTCACAGTTCTCCATGGCTAGGGAGGCCTCAGGAAACTTAAAATTATGGTGTAAGGAGAAGCAGGCACATCTTACATGGTGGCAGGTGAGAAAGTGAGTGGGTGCCAACACAGGAATAACTGCCATTTCTAAAACCATCACATCTTGTGAGAATTCACTCATTATCATGAGAACAGCATGGGGGAAACGACCCCCATGATCCAAGCACCTCCCTCCCTTGACATGCGGGGATTACAATTCAAGATGAGATTTGGGTGGGGACATGGAGCCAAACTATATCGACCGCTGAGTGGACAACTGAAGTGTGGTCTGCCATCTGGTGAACATTACCTGCCATAAAGAGGGATGGAGCACCAACCCATGCCATGGCGTGGAGGAGCCTGGAAAACGTTGTATTCAGGGAGGGGTGCCAGTGGCAAAAGCCCACGTGTTGTTTGACTCCATTTGTATGAAATGTCCAAAATGAGCAAATCCATAGACACAGAAAGCAGATTAGGGGCTGCCTAGGACTTGGGATGGGGGTGAGGGAGAGGGGGCATACCTGCTACAGGGTAAGGGGATTCTTTGTGGGGTGAAAATGTGCTGAAGTTAGATAGCGGCATATCATGCAACTTTCTGACTATACTAAAAATGACTGAATTTCAAACTTTAAAATGAATGTTATGGTATGTGCATAATATTGCAATAAAGCTATTATTAAATAATAGAGAGAACAGTCAATTTTTGTCAAAAATGTGTATGTAAGTTTAGACAGAGGATGGGAGGCCTTTCTCCAAGCTGGTCATTGTGGTTCTGGGGTGGGTGCATGAGGCCGATGCCCTCTACCCTCACACATTGTATTATTTATCAACATATCATGTCTCATGTTGATTGCACTTTCCACGAGTATGTATTACTTTTGAAACTGGAAAAAAATTGTTGAGGGGAGAAAGAAAAAAAATTCTGTTTTAAAATAAGATTTGATAGCAGGAGCTGTGAAATGTTGATAAGTCAACTTCATAAAAAATCAAAAAGATCTTCATGGAAAAATATCATCAACTTATGGGAAAATGTAATAAAAAGCAAAATGTGCTGCCAACCCAGAAGATGGTGCCACAAAAGTAGAAGAGAAGAAAAATCGTGTTTTCAATTTAATAAGCATGAAACCAGAGTATGATGTGCCTCACAGGCTTTCGCCAAGAGATGGCAAAGATGGAAAGAAATCCATCTTTGGTTTTCTTTCCAAACGGTATAACCTGCACATTCATGTTCTCAGGAGAAACAAGGAAGCACCACTTGTCACGCTGAGCTCATCCTCAGCTCACCTGGTAACTGGGTGGCCATCTGTGTTTGCTAATTGCATTTATTCAAGGGAAAAAGAAAACTTCTTCTATCTTCACAACAGGAGAGAGGCTTGCAGTTGGGAGTCAGGCACCCACCAGTCAGCTTCTGCTCTTCCATGGAAACTGGGAGAGGGGCTGCTCTCTTCCTTGATGCATTTCAAAGAGATGGCTTCTAAGTTCTTGGGAAAGACGTTCCTGGGTTGTAATGCTGGCAAGAAGCTTATTTAGATTTGATATGGTTTGGATGTTTGTCCCCTACAAATCTCATGTTGAAATATGATCGCCCATGTTGGAGGTGGGGTCTAATGGGAGGTGTTTGGATCTTAGGGACAGATGAATGGTTTGGTGCCCTCCCCATGGTAATGAATGAGTTCTCACTCTGGTAGCTCACATGAGAGTTGGTTGTTTAAAAGATCCTGGCATCTTTCTCTTGCCCTTGCTCTCAGCAGGTGATAAGCCTGCTTCCCTTTTGCCTTCCGCCATGATTGCAAGCTGCCTGAGGTCTCCCCAGAAGCAGATGCTAGAGCCATGCTTCCTGTACAGCCTGAAGAATGGTGAGCCAAATAAGCCTCTTCATAAATTACCGGCCTCAGGCATTCCTTCATAGCAATGCAAAATGAGTAGCACAGGTTTAAAAATAGTTACACACTTCTGAAAAAGACAGAAAGATAATTTAAAATAAAAACCTAAAGTGAATGTTTTAAGAAAAGGGAGAGAGGAATCTCTTATCCCTTTTTGTACCAGAAAAAATTAATTTTTAAATCTTTTTTGTTTTGCATTTACCCTTATACAACAAAGGTAGCGTCACAGACAAACGCTTAGTGTCTCTAATATATAAAGATTTCCTGTACGCCCTCCCATTCTCACCCATGCTCCTGCCTTGTATTTGTATATGTATTTGTATACTCTTGTGGAGGGCAATTTGACAAAATCTATAAATGCTGAAATTAATGTGGCCTGTCATTTCGACTTTCAGAAATTTATATTGCAGATTTAATCACACAGATGGCAAAAGATGCATGAACACAAGAATGTTCACCGAAACATTAAAACCTGTTTACTACAGAAAATGTTAAGCTTATACAAAAGTAGAAAAAATGATAATGAATTCGTGAGTGTCTGTATCCCAGCTTCAGCAATTACAAACTTGCAGGCAATCTCGGTTTGTCGATTTCCTCACCACTTCCACTCCATCATAGTATTTTGAAACAAATCACAGACTTCATATCTCTTATCCATATACATTTTTGTATATATTTCAAAAATTAAGAATTCCTAAAAACAACAATATAATCATCAAACTTAAACAAAGTAACAGTTATTCCATAGTATCAACAAATATCTAATCAGATTCTGAATTTTCAATTGCCTCATACGTGTTATAACTTGTTTTAACAGTGTTTTGTTTGTGTCAAGATTCTAATCAATTCCAGATATTTTGATTGATTCTTTGTCTTTCAATCCATAAATCTTTATTTTCTTCAGGAAACTAAGTTATTTGCCCTGTGGCGTTTCCCACAGTTTGGATTTTGCTTGTTGCGTTTTCATTTTCTGTTTGATGGATTCTATTGTCCCTGGGATTTTCTGTAAATTGATAGTTGGATTCAGATGCAAGTTTTTGTGTTTTGACAAGGTTGCATAAGAGTGGGCCATTCTTCCATCCAGAGGTACAAAAGTACTTCACATGGCAACAGCTAGGGAACAATAATGTGTCCACCAATAGGGAACTGACTAAATCATTATGGCACTTCCATACAGTAGGACCTGATGCAGCTCTAGCCACATTTACTTGGAAATATTTCCAAGATACATTCTTAAATGTTGAAAAGTGCTAAAGAGCACATATAGTAAGAACCATTTCTTTTTCTTTCTTGTTTTGGAAAAAAACATTTAAACAGCAGGTGTGGGTTGACTCCCAGCTCTGGAAGCCATGAATCTGAGTGAAGGCGTTGCAGGGCTGTGCTCCCTCTGAAGGATCTAGGGAGGCCCCGTCCTTACCTCTTTTACCTTCCGTGGCTGTGGCTCCTCTCGGCATTCCTTAGCCTTAAAGACATCACTCCAATGTCTGCCTCTGCTGTTACTTGGCTTCCTCCCTTGCCTCTTTATATCACCTTCCGCCTGTGCTGCCTGTCTCCATGTTTCTTTTCACAAGGGCACCAGTCATATTCAGTCGGGCACAGCCCTACTCCAGTTTGACCTTATTTTTACTTAACTAATTTTATCTGCAATGACCTATTTCCAAATAAGGACATATTCTGAGGTACCAAGAGTTAGAACCTTGCATGTGTTTTATAAGCCCTAGGGCAACCACTAAAAATCTTTTTTTGAAAGTTTATAAATAATAAGTCAGCAGTAAAGATACATCGAAATTATAACTCATAACTTAGTTTCCTGGAAAAAATAAATTGTAAGATTTAAAGATTTATATATTGAAAAACTAAGAACCATTCAGAATATCTGGAATTGATTAAGATCCCAATATGAGCAAACAATGAACTGTTAACAACGAGTTATAACGTTTATGATGCAATCGAAATTCAAACGCTGATTAGATATTTGATGAGACTAAGGAATAACTGTTACTTTAAGTTTGATGATCATATTTTCATTTTAAGGAGTTCTTACTTTTTTGAAATGTGCACTAAAATGTGTATGAATAAAAAATATGAACACAACTTAGCCTATAATAAATATTCTTGTGCTCACTACCCTGAATGTTAAAAAACTAACAATTAATAATATTTACTTTAGATTAAAAATAAAATACATAAAACATTACTGGTAATTATATAGTTAAAATCTCCTTAGTGACTTTTCCCAAGCTCATTCTCCTTCTCACCACAGAGCGAATCACTCTCATGAGCCTCATGTGTATCTCTGTCCAGTCAATGTTATAGTTTTACTGCATAAATACACACAGGTCCATATAGCATTACACACAATATGTCTTCTTTTTGTGTTCACAAAAATTTACAAGTGTATCTTATCTCCACCAATAGCTTTCTCCTCCTCAACATTACATTCTTATATTGAAATGAGCCTTGTAAACAGCATATAGTTGTGGCTTGCTTCTTAGCCAACCTGGCAATCTCTGTCTGTTAATTGGTGTGCTTAGACCATGCATGTTGAATATCATTATTGATAGGTTTCAATTAAAATCTGCCATCTTGTTAGCTATTTTCTACTCATTCCATCTGTCTTTGCTTCTTTTCCCTTTTTGTCTTAACTCTTTTATAGTTTCAATATATCTTCACTGTTGACTTATTATTTATAAACCTTCAAGAAAAATCTTTAGTGATTGGTTGCCCTAGGGCTTACAATACACATCCCTAGTTACTCAGAGTGTGGCTTCATGTAGTATTTCACAGCTTTCCATGCAGGTTGCTATCGTTCACATGAATCCACTTCTGAGCTCATTCAGGTAGCTGGCCTAATGTAGTTCTTGTGGTTGTAGGGCTGAGGTTCCAGGTCCTGGCAGGCTGTCAGGCAGCGGCTGGACCTTGTTTCTGGAGGCTGCCCACATTCTCTCTCCTGCTTGCCATGAGCAATGAAAGATCAAGCTCCTCCCATGCTTTGAATTTCTGACTTCCCTTTTTGTCATATCTCTTTGCCCTCAGCTAAAGAGAGTTCTCTGGGTTATTTTTTTCTTTCAAGACAGGGTCTTGCTCTGTTATTCACCCGGGTTGGAGTGCAATGGCACGATCTCAGCTCACTGCAACCTCCACCTCCTGGGCTCAAGCAATCCTCCCATCTCAGCCCTCCCAGTAGCTGGGACTATAGGCATGGCATGTACCACCATTTCTGGCTGACTTTTTGCATTTTTAAAGAGACAGAGTTTCACCATGTTGCCAAGGCTGGTTTGGAACTCCCAGACTCAAGTGACTGGGCCACTTCAACCTCTCAAAGTGCTGGGATTACAGGTGTGAGCCACTGTGCTTGGCCAAGTCCTCTGTTTTTTAAAGGTTTTTGCAATTAGATTTGGGCCATCTTGATAATGCAGTGTAATCTTCCTATTTTAAAATTCATAATCTTACCTAGATCTGCAAACTCCCTTTTGCCATGTACCATATAACATACCCTATTCACAGATTCAGGAATTAAGACCTGGACATCTTGGGTAGTAGGGGGACATTCTGTCAACCACAGATATCATAGTCCTTCTGTTTCAAGAATTTCCTTTAACATTTCTTGTGGTGTATATCATTGTCAATGAATTATCTCAGTTTTTTTTTTCTTCTGCATTTTGAAAGATATTTTTGCTGGGCATAGAATTCTGGGTTTACAGTTTTCTTTCTTTTAGCACTTAAAAATATCACCCATTGTCTTCTGACTTACATGGTTGTTGATGAGAAGTCTGCTGTAGTTTTTGCCTGCTCTTATGTATCTTAGATCTCTTTTTTCTCTGACTGCCTTTTCAAATTTCTCTTTGCCTTTTATTTTCATCAGTTTGGATAGCATATACCTAGTTATTGTTGTTTTAAATCTTTTTTGGTGATCTCTGAGCTTCTTGGAACTATGCTTTGCTGTCAGTCAGTCATTTTAGAATATTCAGCATTATATGATTGAATTTTCTTCTCTTCCATTTTCTTTCTCTCTTCTCCCCCTGCCATTTCAATAATACATTTGTTAGACATTTTCCCACAGCTCTTAGATTGTCTATTCCATTTTTTCTTTTACTCATTTTTCTCTTGTGTTTCAGTTTGTATAATTTTACCTGTCTTTAAGCTCACTGATTCTTTCCTTGGCTGGGTCAGTTCTACTACTGAGATCCTCAAAGGCATTCTTCATCTCTACTGTGACAACTTTTATATCTAGCATTTCCAGTTGGTCCTTTCTTATAGTGTCTACAACTTCATGTGCAGTGTAAGAATCTTATAATTTTTTGTTCCTAATTCCTCTTTCCCATCGATTGGTGCTATTATATTTTATAAATAAGTACACAATACACTGCTACTATTTTTGGTTTAGATAATCAGTTATCTTTTAGGGCATTCAAAAACAAGAAAAAAAATGAATTTTATGTTATCTTCATTTATCCAATTTTCAACACTCTTTATTTCTGCTGAAATTACCTTAGTCATCTCAGGGTGCCATAACAAAATATCATAGACTAGATGGCTTGAGCAACAGAAGTTTATTTCTCATTGTTCAGGAGGCTAGGAAGTCAAGGATTAAGATGCCAGCTGATTCTGTTTCTGGTGAGGGCTCTCTTCCTGGCTTGCCTATGGCTGTCTGCTCACTGCAACCCTCACATGGCCTTCCTTGATGCATGCACATGGAGAGAGAGGGAGGAAATGAGGGATGGATCTTGTTCTCTTCATATAAGCACAGTAATCCCTCACAAGGGCCCCACCCTCATCACCTAATCTAACCCTAATTATCTCCCAAAGGATTCACTCCAAATGTCATCACGTTGAGGGTTAGGGCTTCAACATATAAATTTGGGAGAAATGAAAATACCCAGCCCATAACATTATCCCTCTGAACTTGCATTGTCTTCCTATTTCATCAGGGCCTTTAACATGTTAATCATAGTTATTTTTAATTCCTCATCATTTAGTTCCAACATCTGTGTCATCTGTGTCAAATCTGAATTATTTGGTTTTGCTCACTGCTTTGTCTTTTAGGTGTGTATTGTTTTTCTTGCCTTTTTGTATGCCTCACAATTTTATGTTGAATGCTAGACATCTTGAATGGGAAGGCAGAAACTAAGAAAAGTACTTTAAAGTTAGAAAATGTCAATGTCTTTACTTTGGTCAGGTGCTTAGGGTGACAGTTTGGGTTAGCCTAGTCAGTATCTGGGCTGGGGCTGAGGTTTGTCATTGCTATGGCTACCTATGGTGTACTGCATGCTTCAAGTTGGTTTAGTATTAGCAATGGCAGTGCGGCCCATTTGAAGTGGCTGCTGCAAAGATGCCACCTGTAGCAGGGGAGGCACGGCCAGGGTTGCATGCTATGTGAACCTGGTGGGAGCCAGGAACAGGTGGGAGCCCTGCCCCCTACCATGGCAGAGTGGGAAGCCTACATTCCTGGGTGCAGCTGCACCTGCCAGCCATGGCTCCAGACCTGGGCATCCCTGCACTCTCAGGGGCCCAGGAAACCCCTTTCCTCCACAGGCTCCAAAGTGCTTGCTCCTGCCACCTGGCCTCTCCCTGCTCCCAACACCCACATGGGGCTGTGGCATAGTTGTGGTTGAGCCTGGGTGCTGTCACAACCTGGCTTGGTGTGAGCACACTCAGGGCTGTGCTGACATGCCAGCCCCCTACCATCTTGGCCTCCTCCAAACTTTGGATGCTAACGAGCATGGGAGGGAGGCTGAGGGGGTGCTGAGGGCAGCTCGGTATGGGCCTGTGGGCATCCCTTTGGCACAAACAGCCTGGGCATGTGGACAACATGTTGATGGTGGTGGCAGGAGGCAGACAGGCTCCTCAGCAGAAGGGGGTGGGTCCCTGGTGAAGCTCCACCTCCAAACCAGGGATGGGCTGAAGCATGGGGGCTGGCTGTCAGTTCTAAGTGGAGTCCACAGCCCAGAGTGAGTACTTATGGTGCTTTTTATGGCCTGCCCGTGGCCACCCATTGACCGATCAGTATGCACTTCCTCCCTTCCAAAGCCCATAAAAACCCTGGACTCAGCCAGACTCAGAGACATTGGACTGCCAGCTATGGGAAGGAGCCACCCACTTCAGGTCTTCTTGACTAGTCAGGACAACTGACCTGTGGAAAGGAGTTACCCTCTGTGGGTCTCCTCTCTGCTGAGGGCTGCACACTCCTCACGATGACCCATCCGAAGAAAGGAGCTGTCCACTCCAGGTCGCCTCTCCACTGAAAGCTGAACACTTACCAAGATGAGCTGCCTGCAGATAGGAGCTACCCTCTCCAGCTGTCCTAAGAGCTGTCCTGTCACTCAGTGAAGCTCCTCTCCCACTTGTTCACCCTCTAGTTATCCTCATACCTCATTCTTCCTGGATGTAAGACAAGAACTCAACACCAACCAAATGGCAGGACGGAATGGGCTGTAACACAAACAGGACTGAAACATGCCCCACACTTGCCATGTTGTGGGCAATGAGAAGGCAAGAAGAGCTGTGGCACTTCTGGGAGCCCAGACCTTGGGGCTCCCTGACCCAGGGCTGTAGGAGATTGTCAGGGTGGTGGAAAAAATTATAAAAAAGATGCAAACCTTCTTGGAGGGCCGGAAGATTTTGCAAAAGCCTTGGGAGAGAATTATGGCTGAAGGCAGCCTAATTCTGTTACCTTGAGCTTATAGCAAAGAGCAGATAACAGGGAAATGTAGAGGAGTTTATCTAAATAGCTTGTTTACCTGTCTCCCCAGACACCAACCTTTGATCATCTGGGCACATGACCGCCCTATACTTGGGGGTTGGTAATGTTAATTACCCACAAATGGTGTTTACTCAAGACCTTTGCCATTAAATCTATTATAAAATAAATACGAGCCTCTTTGGCATATGGGGGCTTCAAGGCTGTACCCCAGTCTCTTCAGGATCTGTGAGTTCGGGGGAGGCCCCTGGCTGCACTCGCACAGGCAAAACATCTGTGTCTGCATACTTCTGTCATCTGCTGCTCAGACAGAGTCTGCCAGTCAGACCCGACAGTTGGTGTCCCTGTGTGAGGACCCTGCAGTGGATCATGGGTCATGACAGAACTCTTGAAAATGACAGTGAAGAGACTGTGCAGTCAATAAGTCAGTAAGTAAGTCACTGGTGCCTGCTCAGGATTTCCAAGTTCAAGGGAATTGTTCAGGCTAGGGTTTCATCATGGGACAACAGTTATCAGCACAACAGAAACAGTATATGAAAGATTTGAAACAGCTGCTTAAAGTTAGTGGAGACTTGGTTTCACAGGCTCAATTAAGGGACCTAATGTAAACTGGTTTTCCCATAATCCATGGTTCCCAGCAGGAACAGGTGGGAGCCCCACCCCCTATCAAGTTGGCAGGGTGGGAAGCCTTCATTCCTTGGTGCAGCTGCACCTGCCCAGCCATGGCTCCAGACCCGGGCATCCCTGTGCTCTAGAAGGCATGCTAGATTCAGAGCTCCGGGAACAAGTGGGGAGAAATCTTAAACAGCATCATGCACAAGGGCAATAGGTCCTGGTAACATCTTTAATGTTATGGGCCTTAGTTAGGGCTGCTCTGGCCCTGCTATACACAGAAGACCCTAAAAAGGGAAGGGAGGAGGAACTGTCACCTACCTTATCACCTCCTCCCTCTCCCTCAGCCCAGCAATCAGGTAAAAATACCAAAGAGGAAATGAAGATTTTGCCTAAGCCCCCTCCCCCAATAAATTGGAAAAAAGGCAAGGGATATGCTACAGCTATAGAACCCTGTCTTAGGCAAGTGGCATTAGAAGGGGAGCTCTTGGCCTGCCTGGTGATGCAAGATCAGCAAGGCAATCAGGTGTATGCTTATAAAGAGATAAGAAAAAGCATTAGAGAAAATGGAGCTGCTAGCCTATTTATGGAAGGATTAATTCAGGCCACAGCAGACAACTTCCATTTGAGCCCATGGGACTGGTCAGTGCTAGCTAAAACAACTTTAGATGCCAGTCAGTACCTCCTCTGGAGGGCGGAATTAGATGAATTACGTGAACAGAAAACCCTTTTCTAACAATGGCCACTGTTATTCCTCCCTTACCCTTAAGGCGGCTCTCTCGAAATCCTGTTTGGGTAAAACAGGGACCTTTAAAGGGAGAGAAATTGCAGTGAGCCCATGAATTAGTTAAGGAGCAATTAAAAGCCAGCCATATAGAACCATCTAACAGCCCTTGGAATGTGCCCATTTTCATCATTCCCAAAAGGTCTGGCAAATGGAGACTTTTGCATGACTTACAGGCTATTAGTGCTAATCTGCCACCTATGGGGCCTCTTCAGCAGGAGGTCCGTTCCCCCATGGGGATTCCTTAAGATTGGCCTATAATCATTATTGACTTAAAAGACTGCTCTTACACTATTCCCCTTGCAGAACAGGACAGAGAAAAATTTGCATTTACAATACCAGCTATCAAAGGAAAGGCCAACTCGCTGATTTCATTGGAAAGTGCTTCCTCAACGAATGCTGAACAGTCTTATCATGTGTCACTATCATGTACATAAGGCTTTGCTCCCCAGTAGAACAAAATTTCTGAATTGCAAGATTATTCATTTTATGGATGATATTTTACCGGCAGCTCCAGTGGAGCCAGTGCTTTTAAGTTTATATACCTCTGTCCAAAGGAATACACAGGAAAGAGGTTTAATCACAGCTCCTGAAAAAGTACAGTTGCTCTCTTCTTGGAAATATCTTTGATACATACTAACTTCCTGGTCAGTAAGACCTCAAAAGGTTAAATACTATCAACTTACATAACTTAAATGATTATCAAAAATTACTAGGCAATATTGACTGGCTTTGCCCCACCTTGGGCATAACTACTGATAAGTTGCAAAACTTGTTTCCTATCTTAAAAGGCAATGCTGCCCTGGATTCTCCCAGATATTTAACCCCTGCAGCAAAAAAGGAAGTTGAAGAAATAGAGCTAACTATCTCTCAGAGGCAACTAAATAGCATAGACCCAAGATATTCAGTTCAATTTTTTTTTCCCACTAACCACTCCCCAACAGGATTAATAGGACAAATGGCCCCAGGACTGTGCTTCCTAGAATGGAATTTTTGCTCACATACTGGGACTAAAACACTATCTCCCTATATCCTGCTATTTAGTAAAGTCATCTATATGGGCCACAGATGATGCAATCAGTTGCTAGGTTACGACCCTGATATCATAAGAATTCCTTTGAGTAAAAAGCAATTTGAAGCAGTATTGCCCCTATCTCTAAATCTTCAGATAGCACTGTCTGATTATGAAGGCCATATAGAATAAGCACTTTGCTAAAATCTCTCAAGACATGAAGCCCACAGTTTTATGGAAGGATGTAAATAGTAATGTATGGTTTAGTCCAAATGATTTGCTAACATGGGGAAGAGGATATGCTTGTATTCACACCCTCTCAGGTCCTCTTTTGATTTCAGCACAATACATCAAACCATACCATAGTGTGGCTAGGACCCAACCCGATACCAGAGATGAAGAAAATGACCCTGTAGGACCTGCAGCCCTGGACAACGCAGCTTCCTCAGGTGACACTGGCCCTGGACATTGTGCTGAAGAAAACAATTCAGAAGGCTGAGCGAATTCTGCTCCAAACGCAAACACTATTCACTCCAGATAATTTGTTCATTTTTTATTCTCCCATTTTGCCTGCTACTTGTACCTGCTACACTCTATTTAGCCCATCCTCTAAATCTGCTTTTTTCCCCATTAGGCAGACACTCCCTTCCCAGCCTCTAATGATGCAACTTCACAGCTAGAAAGAATGAACATAACCCTGGTGGGGTCCCTCATTAATGGCACATATTGGACTGAGGTGCAAAGTAGCACTATGTGTCACTCCTTGATTCGAAAAGAATGTTACTAATTATATTCATGTTCGTCTCATGTTATTTTCTAATTTCAGGATGCAAAGCCGGAATATGACTTTGGCAAAACTGTTGTGCCTGGAAAACTGCTGCTGCGCACACCTGTACTCTGCAATCAACAAAACCTGATGCAAAAAACAGAAAAGCGGGAGATGTAGGATATTGGTCAAGTGGTGGGAAAAATTATAAGGAAGACGCAAACCTTCTTGGAAGGCTGGAAGGTTTTGCAAAAGCCTCAGGAGAGAATTATGGCTCAAGGCAGCCTAATCTTCTTACCTTGAGCTAATAGCAAAGAGCAGATAGCAAGGGAATGTAGAGGAGTTTATCTAAACAGCTTGTTTACCTATCTCCCCATAAGCCAACTTTTGATCATCTGGGCGCATGACTGCTCTTTACTTAGGGAGGGGGTTGGCAATGTTAATTACCCACAAATGGTGTTTACTTGAGACTTTTGTCATTAAATCTGTTCTAAAATAAATATGAGCCTCTGCAGCATGTGGGGGCTCCATGGTCAGACTCCAGTCTCTTCGGGGTCTGTGAGCTGGGGGGTCCCCTAGCCGCATTCACACAGGCAAAACATCTGTGCCTGTGCACTGCTGTCATCCCTCACTCAGACAGAGTCTGACTGTCAGACTTGGCAGTTGGTGCCCTGGGTGCAATGAACTGGCACAGGGCTGTGATATGCAGTAACGTCCTCTTTGGGGCTCTGCTATTCCTGGTATCCCTACTCAGGTGCCATCATATTCCCTTTGTCCAGATGTTGGTGCCCACAATGGAAGCTGCTTGGGTTATGTGCAGTCCAGCTTCAGCCTCTCACAGACCTGGCACCCATGCCAGCACCTGGGGCTGCCTGCCCTGCCACAGCAGCCAATGTGCCTGGCTGTGTACAGTGGATGGACCCCATGCTTGCTCACCTACATACCTCTCACCACTCTATACCTCACTCACCCTTGGCAGGTGTGGAATCTGGGCTAGTAGCATGATTCCACCTGCCTGGGCTGAGTGGGTGCAACAAACGCAGCTGGTGTGAGCAAAACCCAAGCAGAGGTGCCGCTGGCCACAGAGGCTTCTGGCTGGCAAGGTGACACCCTAAAGATCTCATGACATTAGCTTGTCTTTAGGGTGGGGCTGATTTTCCAGAGGGTTTTTCTCTGTGTCTGTTCTACCCTCACTTGTGGGGCTTCTTGGCTGTGGGTCTCAGTGAGAGTCTGTCTTTGCAGCTCTCTTGGATGCATCCCACTGACTATGACTTGATGCCTGATAACTGGTGAAAGGGAAAAGAATGTGCCTCACAGTGTTCTCATCATGCCTCAGTCTTAGGCTGGGCCAAATCTATACCCTGCATCCCTGGGTCTCATGGGTGTGGCTTTCAGATATGCTTCTTCCCTTCTGCAGGTGTAGTTCTGGACCCAGAATGTATACTTGTTCTCCCAAATACAGATTTTTTTTCTCTTCCCTCCCTCTAACCCCAGGTGCAATGAGTTTTGACAAATGCTTTAAAATATAACTATTTTGGTGCTCCCCTCCCCAGATTAAGGCTTTTGTTCCAAAGGAGAGAGGAAGGGTCTGGGTGGAATTCTGTGTTCCTCCTGCAGAGGCTGCTCCCCTGCTGCCCATCAGTACTCCAGTGTTGCCTTTGCTTAGCATTTTTTAGCCTGTATTCGCTGGCTAAGTTCGCTTTTTAGCCTGTGTTCGTTGGCTAAGAGCATGTGTTCACTGATGTTCTGAGTATGCTGCAGTGTAAGTTTTCCAGGCTTATGCTGTGGGGGAAGCTTGCTCAAGACTTTCCCTGTTCTCCCTCAGTGCCTGATTGGTCTGATGTCGGAAAAACTACAAAATGGTAGAAACAGCCCACATGTGGCCGCCAAGGGCTTTCTGCTCTCCCACCAGCTTCTCCTCATGGTGTCTGACTGCGTCTGCCCCAGGTAAGCAGGTGCCTGCATCTAGTCTCTTGTCTCTGCCTTGGGCCCCTGTTTCTCCTCCAGTTCCTAGTGAAGCCATGTCCTTTGACTTCAGTGTTCTTATGGGTTCAAGAAAAGTCATAAACTTGAAGTTTGTCTTTCTTCTTGTTGTAAGGGTAAAAGCAATATTCTTTCCAGCTTTCGACATCCACAAGTAGAAACTGAGATGGCATTTGGATTTTGGAATCTTCATGCTTTTGGGTGATCCCGTAGATTAAGCAAGAAACCTGTTTATATTTTGAATAGATACGTGTAGACCTATTTTTTAAATGGCTGCATGGCATTTTATCTTATTACTATGTGATAGTTTATCTCCTTTTTCTATTACAACTGTGCTTGTACACATTTCTTGTGTAAACTGTGAATGTTGGTCAGATTCTTAGTGGACAAACTGGTAGGTTTTATGACAAATGCATTAAAAATCTCATGCATGACAGTATATGCATAAGAATATGTATTTATAACTCTGTCACCCAGGCTGGAGTGCAGTGGTACGATCACTGGCTTAAGGTAAGAGGATCACTTGAGCCAGGAGTGTGTGCACCACCACAGTCAACTGATTTTTAAATGTTCTGTAGAGAAGTTGTTTTGCTATGTTGGTCTTGAATTCTGGGACTCCAGTGATGCTCCTATACGCATAAGCCATCGTGCCCAGCCCGGTTTCTTAAATGTTTAAGTTGCCATCACCTGATTACTAGTGAGATGGGCAAGTCTTTAGATTTTCATGGACTATTCTGGAATTTTTCTTTCCACCAACCTAAAGGGTTAAAAAAAAGTACTCTTTATACACAGAATGGCTGTAGAAAGGTACAACAAACATTAACATAAGGCTGACCTTGGAGGAGGGAGCTGGGTCCTGGGCTCAGACAGGAAACTTTTTAATGTATCACTTTCTGATTCAAAGAAAATCATGTGCATTTATCAACTATTTAGGTGGGTAAATTAAT
Source organism: Alouatta palliata (assembly GCA_004027835.1). NCBI lineage: Eukaryota > Metazoa > Chordata > Mammalia > Primates > Atelidae > Alouatta > Alouatta palliata. The sequence goes on from PVKV010018689.1 coordinate 28,317, forward strand.
ATTTACAAATAACTATAACTGAGAACCACTCAGTCCTAAGCACTGCCATTAGTTGTATGAATGGAGGTTCAGAGCCAGGGCCAGCATCGTTGGGAGCCTGTGAGCAGGTATCACAGGGAGCAGGAAATATGACCGGGAAGGGACAGAATCTACAGAGAGGCAAAGGGAGCAGTGGCCACGGAGGAAGAATTAAGGGACCAGTGTGGTCAGAGTTACCTCCTTGGTCCTTGGGATAGTTTCCCACACCCAGGTTCTCAGTAAGTCCAGCCTGCTTTCTTCCCTTCCTTTCCCTTCCTTTCCCTTCCCTTCCCTTCCCTTCCTTTCCATTTCTTTCCCTTCCTTTCCCTTCCCTTCCTTTCCTTTCCCTTTCTTTTCTTTTATTCTTCTTAATTTTCTTCTTTCTTTTCTCTTCTTTTTATAACATTTTATCTTCAAAATAAATTTTAATTGGATTGGAGCCAGCTTAAATTTCTGTTGCTAATAGCTGTAAGTACTGTGACTGGCACATTGCCCCAGAGATGGGGGTCATCTCACAGGTAAGAGTAAGGTTCTGGCACCACTGTGCCTGGGTTCAAACCCTGGCTCTGCTACTCACTAGATATGTCACTATCATCTGGGTGCAAAGCACCAACAGTATTTAATTATATTTATCCACTCTCCCATTGATGGACCTTTGGCAATTTTCAGATTTGGCTATTGCAAGTGAAGCTGCTGCGAGCATTCTAGTCCTCGTTCTTTGGTGAACATGTGACATTTTTGTTATACAGAAATGTAGGAACTGGGTTGCTTGTCATAGATAGGCATTTGTTCAGCTTTGTAGATACTGCCACACAATTTCTCAAAGTCCTTTTGCCAATCTGCACTCCCCCAGCAGCGTGTGCCAGCTGCAGTTGATTCATTTCCTCACCAGTACTTGGCACTGTCAGTCTTTTTCATGTTAGTTTAGGGTTTGTTGCATTTTTAGAGTTGTTGGGGTAGAGAAGCTTACAAGGAGAATCATTGAAGAAATGTGAGTGATGCTCACCTTGACCTTGCTCAGGGAAATTGGCTTGGGAAATTGGCTTAGGAAGTTGGCTTTGAGTAATTTGTCCTCTAGGCAAGAAAGAGACTCTGCCAGCAGGGAGCAAGTTCCCCGTGAAAACTGCATTTGTGATGCAAATGAGTAAACTGGCATCAGTTTCATACGCGTGCTTCATGAACTTAGTGTGTGCTCGTCCTGCGAGATTAGCTGGCTCCTAGTCAGTTGCTGCGATCAAGTGTTTAAACTCATGCTGGTGAAAGCCATACATGGCGAGGGAGAATGCCTTTTCATACCACAGAACCCAGTCCACACTGCAGATTTACTTTGCTCCTTACCTGGGATTTTTCTGTAGAGTATTATTCCTGTCTTATAGAAAAGGAAATACATATATTTAGAGAAGTCAATGGTAGAAAAAAAATAGCTATCTTTTACTAAAAATATTCAATATGTTAACCATATCCTACTGATGATCTTAGCCATCTCAATGATCCTATGAAAATTATTTTTTTAACAAATTAAAAAAAAAAATTCCCGGAGCTCAGAAAGGTTGCATAAGTTGCTAACGGTCTCACAGCCGGAAAGTGGCAGAACCAGGATCTCAGCCCACCTGCACTTGCCTCCAAAGCCTGTTCTCTTCACATGCCAGCCTCCCAAACTCACTTTCTGTTCTGCTGTTCCAAGCCCTATCACCTCTTGCCATGGTGGTTATTCAGAGACTGGCTTGGGAGTCACCCTTGAGGGGCCCTAGAGCTGCTGCCAAATCCTCTTCTAAGGACCAGGGAACCTCTTGGATGAGAGTAAGGTGGGATGGAAAAACATTTGAAAGTGAGTCCAGAGTGGCTGCAAAACCAAAGGGGCCCAAAGTAGATTCAATGGTCCTGGAGCCACACCAGGAGCCTTGAGGCTGGGACTTGGGCAGAGGCGTCAGAGCCAGCCCAGGAGACTGCAGAAAGATGCAGTGCTGGGCAGGGTCTTGAGATCAGATTGCACTGGAACAAATACTAGTACGTTAACTGGTGGAGGGAAGAAAAACATGTGTATGGCTATGGCCCAGCATCAACCAGAGGTTTAAAATGGAAGAAATAAGAATCCGCGATTGGGCAGTCCTGCCGGGCAGGCATCCACTCCAAGTCCTCAGAGAAGGCTTGGGCATTCCCTCGTGGCCATCAGGATCCTACAGCCTCAGGTTCGCCTTTGTCTTGAGACAAACAAAAGCCAGCGCTGATGGATACTGTTTGACGATTCCAAGCTGCCAAGCTGATGGCACTGAACTTGGAGTAGGGAGCGGGGGCTAACAGCTCTGGTCATCCTGGGAACTGTGGCTGGCATGCCCTGGCGGGGTCTGGGCTCTCAGGCCTGTGGGTAGCACCGAGTCCACCTCTCACTTCCCTGGGAACACTCTGCACCCACCGAAGTGCAGTGGACAGGTCAGCCCTGGCATGGGGGGAAAGGCGGGAAGAAGAAAGCAAGTGTAGGTGCCCGTGAGGCAGAGAAAAGAGCCACAGACCTGGGTAAAGTCAGAATCCATTATGCACTAGCTACACGGCCTGGCAATGAGAAATAACCAGTGTCCACCTGGGGGGCTGCTATAAAGATTAGAGCCCTCAGTGCAGTTTCCAGTGCACAGAGACACACAGTAAGTGACAGCTGGTAGCATTTTTCTAGGCAGCTCTGGCAGGGGTCACCTGGAGTTGCTTTGGGCAGGTCCCCCAGCCTCACAGGTCCCCCATACCACAGGCTGCCTGGGAGGTCAACGGGGAGGCCAGATGCAAAACACATGCTGCATAGGAAGACTGGATTCTTCTGGGAATCATCACTGCGGTTGCCTCTGGGTGGATGGGTCACGGGCTGGGGAGATGCATGAGAGGAAGCTCTGGCACTGGGCATGTCCTGGGTCTGACCTGGTACACACATGGAAAGGTCACAGAGGTGTGCACTCAAGATTCGTGCACTTCCTGTACTGAGTGGTATGTGTGCTGGTCCTCGGTTTAGAAAATCTAATGCAGCGCACTTTTCTCTTCCTGTTGGATGGACAAAGACCTCTTTCAGCTTGGGCACCCGAGGAAGGGAAGTGTAGCATCAGAACAGTGTATCGCACTGTCAGTTTCAGCACAGGAGAGGGGACAGGCTGGACATAGCACCTGGTCCTCCCTCCCAGCGCTGACGGAATGGCGGGACCATGCATGGATGGACGGGTAGAAGCCTTCCTGTTCCCTGGTAGGTCAGCAGAAAGAGCGAGTTAGGAAAAAGGGGCGAGCTTCCAGTGTATGAGGCGCCACACTGGGTCTGCCAGTAAACGGAAACTCAGTTGCTCAGCCAGACTTTGAAAAATATTATTCGGTCCCTGAGTAGAAACAGATGTTGTTTCCTGTTACAGAAATGAGCTGTAGCTCTTCTGACACACACACTGGCAGCCCACGCATTTCATTCTCCCTCCAGGATCCGATCCATGAGGCAAAAGCAAATGGAAGAGATTCCAACTTCATCTTCTCTGTCATGCGCCTTGTGAGAAGTGGGCAGAAAAGATGTTTTTCCTGCTGGACTATACTTCATCATTGTTTCCCTTCCCTTCACCACTGCAGCTGGAAACGCAATGCCGATGCCCTCCAAGACTCCCTCCATTGTACGTTCAGAGAGTGCCGCGCTTTCAGGGGAGGACTTTCTTTTGCATTAGGTGTGAGGGGGTCAGGGCTGCTGGCTGATTGATTGATCGTATCTCAGCTCCCACCCATCGAATGCGTCCACCGTTGGAAAGTGGCATCTGCTCCTTTGCCCAGGCAAACAGGAGCTGCTGCTGGAAATACAGATGTGCACACACCAAGGCGATGCTTTCAGGCACCCGGTGGCGCCCTGTGCAGTGTTTCCCTCACTCCTTTCCTCCCACTCCTCTGCAATGGCAGCTCTCCTCCCACCTGCCAGGGTTCCCCTCCCTGTCCTTCAAGGTTTTCAGGCACTCTCTCTCTCCCATTTTGTGGACGTAGTTACACCTTCTAAGGGATTTTCACCCAGAATTGTATTTCTTTGACATCCTAAAACGCTGCCCCAGAAGACACCACAGGGCAAATAATAATACTCTCTCTCCGTTTTGGCAGTTGGAGCTATTATTGGCCTTGATTTATGGGGAATTAGACCTGAGGTAATGCTTTTCTCAGATGTTGCTAAGCACAGCAGAGGGTGACGAGGCTATCCTCGGGTCTGCCTGGGTGCTCCAGCAGCTGGGAGAAGCAAAGTCGGGAAAAGCCTGCCCAGGGAGGCTGACAGGAGTGCCTCCGTCATGGCAGGCTCCCAGTCTGGGGCTTTGGGAGATAATCTGTGCACTAGCGCTTGGCGGTCACCAGCTCACTCCAGGCTTCGGCTGAGGGGACGCTACTCTGAAGTCACCAGCTACAGAGGGCAGTGCATAGGACAAGCTTTGGAGCTTCGGTGTCTGGCAGGATCTTCTGCAGTGATGGAGAGGCTCTGCGTCTGCTCTGTGCAGCATGGTGGCCCTCGAGTTGGGACTGCTGTTGGGCACTCAAGATGTGGCCTGTGCAGACACAGAACTGAATGCTAATTGTATTTATTTTAAATTAACCTACAGTCACATTTAAATAGCCACATGTGTCTGATGGCTACTTTATTGGACAGTAGAGCTTTGGAGAATAGGAAAATAATAATCTAAACTATTTGTGTTTGTTTTTATCTAAGAAATAGAAAAATTAACTTTACCAATATCTGATGTTCAGAGCAACACTGGGACCCTTGCTGCATTTGCATCTCGGTGGTCACAGCCATGCGGATGTACAGGTGTTCTGGGGAGAAGTCCCCAGCCAGAGAGGGGCAGTGGTGCCTTAAAGGCTTTTTTCTGGATCTTATAAATAGGTGAGGTGTACTTGTTTTACTGGATTGACAAATTATCTGCTAAGGGAAGCATTGACCTAAACAGAAACCGACGTACAATCACAGCCTGACACTGTTTATGAAGCTGCAAACGTAAGCAAACAACGTTGGACGACAAAGATGGCCTTTCTACCCCTCCTACAAGCTGGTGTTGCCTGCCCTACAGGTTTCAACAGTGACCACCTCATCATGTCTGACAAGAAGGCCACACAGGTCAAAATGACCAAGTCTATTTGAGTTCTGGATTTACATGCCCTGTCGCCAAGGGTGACCCTGATTATAGGCTGTGTCTTGAAATATTAACTAACAGTCTCAAATCAAGATAAACAAGACAGTGAAAGACTAGACACTTGGAGATGAAGACAAACTTACCATTTGTAAGATCCTCACTTTAGTACATTGTAAAAATTCTGGAAACATGTGATAAATTTCCAGAAGGCTCTTTTGAGTTTTCTGACTTAGTAGCAATTTTAGTCAAATAACATTGAGGAAACACTTCCCACTGTGGTTCAAATTGCTGAAATACAAAGAAAATAACAGAGTAGCAAACCAAAATGCATTTCTTTGTCATAAAACATTGTTGGAACGCATGTGGGAAACATCACTGAAGACCGAAGGAAACAGGGTAGAACAGGCTACATCGTGTGGGAGATTTGCCACACGCTTGGAGCAAAGTATAGATGTTCCCTTTTTAACTTCTTATTTTAAAAATAATTTCAGATTTACAGGAAAATTGCAGAACGAGTACAGAGAGTTCCCACATACCCTCCAGCCAGTCCCCCTAATGTTAACACTTACATAACCACAGTACAGCAATTGAAACCAGGAAATTAACATTGACACCACACTATGAACAGATTTTCAGGTTTTATCTGATTTTCAACAGGTTCCTACTCAAGTCCTTTTCCGTCCAGACCCTATCCCAGATCCCACGTGGTGTTTGGTTGTGGGTCTTCCTTGACTTCTCTAACTTGGAGAGTCCTTCAGATTCTCCTGGTCCTTCATGACCTTGGCACTTCTAAAGGGCACTGAAGAGGTGCTTTTAGGATGTCTCTCCCTTTGAGTTTGTCTGATTTCTTTTCTTTTTTTTTTTTTTGAGACAGAGTCTTGCTCTGTCGCCAGGCGCCAGGCTGGAGTGCAGTGGCGCGATCTCGGCTCACTGCAACCTCCGCCTCCCAGGTTCAAGCGATTCTCCTGCCTCAGCCTCCCAAGTAGCTGGGACTACAGACACGCACCACCATGCCCAGCTAATTTTTATATTTTAGTAGAGACAGGGTTTCACTGTGTTGGCCAGGATGGTCTCGATCTCTTGACCTCGTGATCCACCTGCCTCAGCCTCCCAAAGTGCTGGGATTACAGGTGTGAGCCACCATGCCTGGCCCATCTGTTTTCTTTCTCAGGAATAGACAGGTTGTACAGGAACACCTTGGGGAGATGTTGGGTCATTCTCAGCTCCTCTCTTGGACGGGTAGGTACATGAAGTTGATACGATCTGCCAGTGATGTTGAACTTGATCTCTGGGATAAGGGCCTGTCTGCCAGATTTCTCCTGTAAAGTTAATATTTTTCCTTTTGTAATTGGTAAGTATCTTGTGGGGAAACACTCTGAGACTGCAAATACTATGTTTCTAAGGCATACGTATATATATGTATATATATATATGTATATGTATATCTCCAATGTGTCTTGACTCATGTTTGCTGTATTCTGTTTCAAAAACAAAATTTTAAAAAGATATATTTCTCCCTGTGTATCTAAAGAAAGATGTGTCATATAATGTACGTTCTTACCAGTATTTATTATAATAAAAAATGTTTGGTGAAAAAACTATCAGCCTCATGAACTGAAGTTAACAAAAGAAAGAATCTGGGATCATTCATTGTACCTGTATGTACCACATAGAATTATTCTGGTTAAATTGTAGCAAGGTAGTTAGAAGGGTGTTGAACTTAAAGATGAATTGCACGGTTTTCTTTTACAAAAAAAACTCAGTTGTTCAAAGTTTGTGAACTATCATTGGGAAAACAAATGCTTGTTAAAAGTATGTTTCTTTGCAAATGCAAAAAAAAAATCACAATAAACACTGTTAATTTGTTCCTTCAAAATAAGTGATTAAAAAAATAATGAGTAAGAAAGGAACATTTTTTGGAAAAAAACTTGAGAGAAACATTTGAAAGCAGATGGGCTAAAATTTTTATTGTTGCCAAAAATAATGGATGTCACCTGTGAAAATGTTCCTGTCTGCATACTTGAAAAAATAGATATATCATTTTCTACCTTATTTAACAATCCTTCCAACAATGGTGAGTTATAAGTCCATTTGTTAAAAAACACAACCATGCATTGCTTAATGATGGAAGTATATTCTGGGAAATGTGTCCTTAGGTGATTTTGTCGTTGTGCAAATGACAGAGTGCAGTTACAAACCTAGTGATACAGCCCACTGCACACCTAGTATGCCTATAGCTCCTAGGCTGTGAACCTGGACAGGTGTGCGGTAGGCTGTGTATCACTACACTATGTACGTACCATACACAGTATTGAATGCTGTAGGCAAGTATAACACAGGGGTAAGTGTGGATCTAGACATACCTAAACATAGAAAAAGGATCAGGAAAAATACAGTGTAATAATCTTACAGGACCACTGTGGTATATGGGGTCTGTTGTTGACCGGAACATCATTAGGTGGTACATGACCATATTAAAATGTAGACCTTCTGATTAATTTGCCAGAACAGCTAATTGGTATCAGGGAAGACAGAAATTTACTAGCTGAGTTTCAAGAAAAAAATGTCTACATAATTGGAAGATGAAATTGAAACATGAGTAACACGATTCAGTAAGTCAATTATTCATTACTATCTGGATCTGTGCTTTCTTGAGAGTACTTTTGATCAGTTTGACAGCCATTAAAATAAAGTACTGAAATGAACTGAACCGAGAATCAGAACTTCAGATGCTGTATCAGAAAATATTAAAGTAAGATTCTCAAAAAAGGTGAGGCGTGTTCAACCACACTGCACTCCACTAAAAATATCATGAAGAACAGTACTATTTTAGTGAGCATAAAAGGTTTTTAATATGACAAATAATACCAAAGTATTTGAGTACCATTAGTTTAATCTTTAAATCATACTTTAGACATTTTATTGTTATATATGTTTTATAATATACATAATATGCCAGCATGGTGGCACATACGGTTTATAGATACATATGTATGCATTGGTTGGGTTTGCTCAAACATTTTCATAGATAGGGGTGAAAGATAAAAAAATGTTATAAACTACTGTGCTCAAGTACTATCTGACTGTATTGCAGAGTGAATTTTTACACGCATTATCTCATTTAATTCTCATAACAATGAGATGCAGGTACTAGTTTTCAGGCATTAGTTGTATCTAGTTTTTAGTTCAGTAAACCTGAAATGGAGAGAAGTTAAGAAATGCGTTTGTGCTTTCAAAGCTGCGAGGGATTCGCCAGTCCTGGAAACCACAGCTTGTGGCTCTTTCCATGCTTCTGATTCAGACTGGAAACATCCTCAGGGCTTCACGGTGTGTTCTAAAATGGACTTTCGGCTCAACACGCAACCCGAAATCGTAAAACCAGCAGTAACCCTTACAGGAAGAGTTGCCAATGCGTCTTTACATGCTGGGTGTCCAATAGAGAGAAGTCAGACTTGTAAATTTACATCAACAAATAAACAGCATGCAATCCTCCTCTGAGCCATTCCCTAGAGAAGCAAGGCTGTTCTTTCTAGCATGTGAAGTAGTCCATTCCTCACGCAGGAGAGCATTATGAATCCTAATTACTGCTTCACATTTATAGAGCACTTCACATGGCTGGCTCATCTCATCACAAGAACTCTTAGACGGAACATTGCTTACCCTTATTTTTACAGAAGAGGAGACACAGGCACAGAGAAGCTGACTGCTGCTGTGCTGAGCTGAGCCTAGAGCTCTCTGCGTTTGATCCCAGCTTTGCCCACTGGTCTATGTATTTCCTGACCCAGAGTGCAGCAGACACCCAGTTACTTCTGTGAGTCTGCACAGCCACTTCAGAGAATCTCCTTCTGGGTGCAGTACATTTGCCTCTGGGAGCCATCTCTTAGAATGCAAGTACACTTTGGAAGAGATGGTGACTGTTATCCATTTAAGCCAAAGTATTATTTAACCTATTAGGTTGTTTTCCAAACTGTCAAATGAATAAAATTTTGTGCCAAAGAAAATGGGACAGAAGCCATGCCTATGATCTTGCGGGCAGAGAAGGAAAGTAGGCCAGGGCTCAGAGGCACTGCAGGGGTTTGGAGGGTGCAGCAGGGTTTAAAGTTCAAAAGTCACTCTGGGTATTTATACCAACCTAATGGAGGAGAAGGGGTGATTCTTAGCCCCCATTTCACAGATAAATTAACTGAGGCTCAGAAGGGAACCTAATATGATTTTCTCAAGGTCGCATAACTCTTAAGAGGTCCCTCCAAAACATTGAGTCTACTTCTTTTTTTTTTTTCACTTTTGGAGACAGTCTCACTCTGTCACTCAGGCTAAAGTGCAGTGGTGCGATCACAGCTCATTGCAGCCTTGACCTTGTGGGCTCAGGGTATCCTCTCACCTCAGCCTCCTGAGTATCTGGGACTACAGGCATGCGTCACCATGCCCAGCTAATTTTTTTTTTTTTTTTTTTTTTTTTTTTTTTTAGAGACAGGGTCTCACTATGTTGCCCAGGCTGGTCTCAAACTCCTAGGCTCAAGTGATCCCCCAGCCTCAGCCGCCAAAAGTGCTGGGATTACAGGCATGAGCTACTGTGCCCAGCTGCCATCCTACTTTTTTATTTCTGTTGCTAATACTTCACTTGGGTGGCTCTTACTAGTCTGCCTCCTTAGAGCTGTTTGGTGTCTGTGGGGACACTTTGGCCATCTTGGTGATTGGTGGTGTTGCTGGTATCTGGTTAGGGTATCTTGTGGGCAGGGCTATGAGTGATGGAAATTTTTTTTATTTTTTTTATTTTATTGCATTTTAGGTTTTGGGGTACACGTGAAGAACATGCAAGATTGTTGCATAGGTACACACACGGCAGTGTGATTTGCTGCTTTCCTCCCCATCACCTATATCTGGCATTTCTCCCCATACTATCTCTCCCCAACTCCCATTCCCCACTGTCTCTCCCCTTTTTCCTCCCAACATACCCCAGTGTGTGATGCTCCCCTCCCTGTGTCCATGTGTTCCCATTGTTCAACACCCGCCTATGAGTGAGAATATGTGATGTTTGATTTTCTGTTCTTGTGTCAGTTTGCTGAGAATGATGGTTTCCAGGTTCATCCATGTTCCTACAAAGGACA